>CM055193.1:447237-587237 GCA_029224185.1 Karalla daura | reverse complement strand
AAAAAGTAATTTATGACTCCTTCATGTGTTCAGAGATCTTCAAAACCAATATGACAAAACTCTGATCCCTGCTGATCAGACTGGTCTCTTTTACTCTCCTTTCTTTTTGTAAAAAGTCACTTTTTGTCTCGTCAATTTGTCCTGTTCGACACTGGACATCGGAGCACATGTGAGGCTGTGACTGGCTGGTTGTAGTGCAGTTAACCTGTTAACCTGCAGAGTTAACCTGAGTTAACCAAAGCTGAGCGTCTCGTCCTTGTAGCGAGCTGATTGGTGGACGCGTCTCAACACGTCCTCCAGGGTGGACGATGTTTCGGTGTCAGAGCCACTTTAGCGTTGCTCCATGACACAGAGACAAATGAAGCTGTTGTCTCCGTCTCTGCGTCTGTCTCAAAGCGACTCTCTCTCTGTCTCATCTGCAGGATGTGATTGTTGCAGCAGGTTGGTAAACAAGCAACTGTTGCATCTCTGGGAAATTATTTATTCATGGTATGGACGAGCTGTCGAGACTTGTCAGGGAGGGTCTGGTGGGAAAAGGTAACGTGGTGCACAGGTATTTCCACTACCCTCCAGGGAGTGCTCATGGCACGGGGTGTGTGTGTGTGTGTGTGTGTGTGTGTGTGTGTGTGTGTGTGTGTGTGTGAATCAGGTCAGAGAGAAATCAGTTTGGTGAAACAGACACTATCAAAATGAAACGCTGAGCATTTCAGAGTTGTTTACATGATAAGGATTCATTATATCTATTAAATCCCTGCATCAACATGTTCCAGTCCCAGTCTTAACCAGGAACCAGTAAGTAAATAACATAGATAAGGTACTAAGAATGGATTGAGGAATGAAAGGAAAGAAAAATGAAAACATCTGAGAAACTTATTTAGATTTAACAGATTAATATGGCATTCCAATTTATTGTGTCAAATCTGTTTGAGATCAAGTGTGAATCTCATAGTGTGACTGAGATCTGCTGCTATTCCCTCGATTCGCCCAAACCAAGAAAGATCTCTGGGATGAATGAAGTACCACCTGTCTCACCTTGTCTCACCTTGTTCTACCACCTCATTTGACTATCAGTCATTTCAAATGTGTTTAATGAACCACAAGCAACAAGTGCAAATACACAGTTTGAAACAGTAAGTAAGAATACGTTCACAATTCACAATAGAAATGTGAACTTATCATACTCATACATGCACACGCTTCTTTTTTTCTTTCATATATGATCCATTATTTCAGTTCTCATCATTCTGAGCTGAGTGTTCTAGTTTCCGTCAGTAGGGGGCGCTGCTGCACTGACATTTGCATTTCACGCCCATAGAAACAAGTCCAGACAGGAAAAGTGTCTCTCGGGTTTTTTCCTGGAAGGTCCCGCTTGATTCCACTGGGAAGATTTTTAAGATTTCGTGATTGTGTCGGGACATGTTGAAGTGATTCCATCCCTTGTCATTCTTTCTTTGGATGCTTCTGTTGTGCTGTTTTACACACACACACACACACACACACACACACACACACACACACACACACACACACACACACACACTGACATGCATTGATATGCATGAGTAAGTGTTCATAAATTGAACCATCACTGTTGTTCTCCTGGTACAAACACACACACACACACACACACACACACACACACAGACACACACACAGACACACACACACACACACTGATCTCTGCTCACATCCTGCGTGATGATCATCATTTATTCGCTCTAGTAGCAGTCATTACTTCAGCCGGCTGCCCTGTGTCCCCGTCTCCGTCCTTTCATTCTCTCGTTTTCCTCAAATGATCGTTTGTTCTGCAGCGATGACTTTATCACCCCACACTTTTAAAATCATATTACCACAGTTCTCCATTTGTCCCGCTCTTCTGTTAGTATTTCTAAGGCTCTATTAGCTCTGATAGACAGACAACGTCCTGCCTGAGTAAAATGTGTTCTAGAGACAATAAATCTATTTCTGTACATCTATGTAATAGATCTATTACATCTATTAAAATAGGAAATGTTTGTTTTCCTGTCTCAGGTTTATTCATTGCAACAATGTATAGTAATTACAAATAACTGAGATGTCACAGATTTCAGGACATGACTTTCATATCTCAAGTTCAACTTGTATTTCATTGTTTGAAAACTGTAGAACAAACAAACTGTGCCTCATCTCGCGTGTGTGTGTGTGTGTGTGTGTGTGTGTCTCCAGTACTCTCCTCTGCTGAAGAAGCTCTACTGTCAGATTGCGAAGACCTGTCCGATCCAGATCAAGCTGTCGTCCTCTCCTCCTCACGGCAGCATCATCAGAGCGATGCCCGTCTACAAGAAGGCCGAACACGTCACCGAGGTGGTGAAGCGCTGCCCCAACCACGAGCTGGGACGAGACTTCAACGATGGTGCGGAGCCTTCTGTTTGTCTGAAACACCTCCATCATTCTGGGCCATAGATCTCACCAGAGGAACAGACGTAATGATAATATGATAAAGATGTTCAGCAGGTCCTGAAACATCATCGGTTTGAACAGAAACAGGGTCTGACGTCAAATCTGAGTCACGACTATGTTATCTCAACTTGACCCCTAAGTTGGGAGATAGTTGGAGATAGTTTGGAGTCCTCACCCTTCCCCCCCTCCTCCCCCTCCTCCCCCTCCTCCCCCTCCCCCCAGGTCAAGCAGCCCCTGCCAGCCACCTGATCCGGGTGGAGGGGAACAACCTGTCTCAGTACGTGGACGATCCCGTCACCGGCCGACAGAGTGTCTACGTTCCCTACGAGGCTCCACAGGTCAGAGAGAGAGAGAGAGAGAGAGAGAGAGAGAGAGAGAGAGAGAGAGAGAGAGAGAGAGAGAGAGAGAGAGAGAGAGGATTATATTGTATGATTATAGAAAACATGTTCCTCAGTTTAGGATGTTTACTTTGATCCTAATCTAACTGCTGGTTTCTAACATCATCGTGATGCAGTTGGTCTCTGAGCAGTTGGTTGTCTGGGCTGATGGTAGGTGACACGTAGATGGAAAAAAGACATGGACACATTGTAATCATGATACATGCTACATATTTAACATGTACACAGCAAATATTAGTATAGGAACATTGATCAGTTCGTTCAAAAGTGTGAGACACCGTAAGTGATGTCCACAAGGAGAGGAAGTGGCTCAGTCCTGCTTTGGACCTGTCTGTGCCGTGTTCAGAGGGGAATTGATCCTTATGGCAGCTTCCACTGACCGTCTGAGGCCTCTGGAGCGACTTTCACTAAAGCTTTTCCTAAAACTGAGAATGAGCTCAACTACGAGTGAACAAGCAGTCAGTAGAGGAGAGGAGTCTCTGAGCTGCAGTGGAGGTGCAGACACACACACGCAGGACGCTCTGAGGGATGTGGAGACACCCAGCAGGTCCAGACAAGCTCAGCTCTGAGAAATCATCATCTGGCTGCACCTGAGCACACGTCTCCAGGTGAGAGCGTGGAGACGCTGCCCCCCAGTGGTGCCCAGCCGCGCTGCACACGGCGGCCCTCACAGTGACAGTGAAGAGCAGCAACAGCCCAATAGCACCTAGCAGCCTGGCCAAAGCAAACAATAGATTCATTAGATATATCAATAAATACGAGTATGTGAAATCAAATCGAATGAATCAAACTATACACAGCAGAGAGTGAGTGGTGTGGCCTCAGCTCTCACTGATGGCTGCATGTGTTCCAGGTGGGGACGGAGTTCACCACCATCCTCTACAACTTCATGTGCAACAGCAGCTGTGTGGGCGGGATGAACCGCCGGCCCATCGTCATCATCATCACGCTGGAGACCAGGGAGTGAGTCCTCCGTCCCAGGTGACGCCCGCAGGTTTGTAGCAGCTCCTAACCCTGTTCTCCCGCTGCAGCGGGCAGGTGCTGGGCCGCCGCTCCTTCGAGGGGCGGATATGTGCGTGTCCGGGCCGAGACCGCAAAGCAGACGAGGACCACTTCAGAGAGCAGCAGGCGCTGAACGACAGCGTGGCCAAGAACGGCAGCGCTGGCAAACGCAGTGAGTCAACCCCCCCCCCCCCCCCCCCCCCCCCCCACACACACACACACACACACACACACACACCATGGCTGTATGTTAACACCAGAGAACAGAGAGAAACCCTCCATCCCCTTTAAGCGAAAACATCACTTTCAAAACCAACAAGGCTGAAATCTGTTTGTGTGTGTGTGTGTGTGTGTGTGTGTGTGTCTCCAGACTTCAAGCAGAGTCCGCCCAACATTCCCAGTCCAAACATCAACATGAGGAAGAGGAGGCACGGAGAGGAGGAGATTTACTATATTCCTGTGAGAACTTTTATCATCCTCTGACTTCTTCACATGAGCTTCTTCAGTCATGATTCCAGGTTCAGGGATGATTTGCTGTGTTTCTGCGTGTTTGTGTGCAGGTTCGTGGCCGTGACAACTTTGAGCTGCTGATGAAGATCAAAGACAGTCTGGAGCTGGTGGAGCTGGTGCCACAGCCACTGGTGGACTCGTACAGGCAGCAGACGCAGCAGCAGCTGCTGCAGAGGCCGTGAGTCTGCACACACACACACACACACACACACACACACACAAACTACACAACTACGACCGTTGCAGCTGGTTACGGCTGGAGATGGAGGCGAGCTCTGAAGGTTTAGTTGGAAGCTCTTTAAGGAGTGTGTTGGAGATAAGTTCAGGACTGTGTCCTGTAGCAGAGGCTGGATCTGCTGCAAACACAAAGCCACGCTCCGTGTCTGATCTGCTCCTCCTCCTCCCCCAGGAGCCACATCTCCTCCCCCTCCTCCTACTCTCCTCTGTCCAACATGAACAAGCTGCACGGCCACGCAGGCCTCAGCAAGCCGCCGTCCGTCAGCCAGCTGGTGGGACAGCAGCCGCAGCCGCACGCCTCCACCCCCTCCATCACACACGTCGGTGAGCGCCACCTGCCCACACACACACACACACACACACACACACACACACACACACACACACACACACACACACACACACACACGAGACCAGAGGTGGTGAAGGTGAATCTGCCCCATAACGAGGAGCATCGAGCACTGGCATCACTGGAATCAGTAACACTGGAGAACATGGGGTGCCTGAGATGTTTTTCTTTGGTTGCTGATTGTAAATATAGCATCAGTTCTTCATTATTAACACTTTATTGATTAATAAGAGTTTAATATATACCAGAGCTGATGAGAAGACATTTATAACTGATATTTAATCATTTTGATAGTGATATTTAGTACAATTAGTATATGACAAAGTATAATAAGGAAAAAGATTAGTAATACCATTATTATACCATTATGATTATGTTTCAGTATGTATATATGTTATGCATTGTTGCACAAATATGCATGCATTAAGATAAGATAAGATAAGATAAGATAAGATAAGATAAGATAAGATAAGATAAGATAAGATAAGATAGAACTTTTCCTGTCCAGCAGCCAAGCATGGGTATGAAATAAGTGGATGAAGATACTGTGTTATTCATAATGAGTGGCGTGAATGAAGCCAGGATCAGGTGTGTGCTGAGCCAGCCCAGCAGAGGGCTGTGATGGTGTGTGCTATGCTAACCTGCTCAGCAGAGGGCTGTGATGGTGTGTGCTATGCTAACCTGCTCAGCAGAGGGCTGTGATGGTGTGTGCTATGCTAACCTGCTCAGC
The DNA here is from genome assembly GCA_029224185.1 of Karalla daura. Classification (NCBI taxonomy): domain Eukaryota; kingdom Metazoa; phylum Chordata; class Actinopteri; order Chaetodontiformes; family Leiognathidae; genus Karalla; species Karalla daura. Next base: position 581,572 of record CM055193.1, on the reverse strand, counting down.
AGAGGGCTGTGATGGTGTGTGCTATGCTAACCTGCTCAGCAGAGGGCTGTGATGGTGTGTGCTATGCTAACCTGCTCAGCTGTCTCCTCCCAGGGTCCAACATGCTGAGCTCTCACCACATGCAGCCCAACGGAGACATGAACGGAGGCCACGGCAGTCAGACCATCGTGTCTGCCGCCCACTGCAGCCCGCCCCCTCCGTATAACCCTGACCCCAGCCTCGTCAGGTACCTCACCCTCCAATGACACTCCCCCTTTACCCCACCCCACCCCCTCCACCCCCCCATCCCCCTCCTTAAAGAACCAGCTGACAATCAGATGCACTTCTCGGGGCCACGGTGAAGCCAAAACAGTAGTTTGTTTGGCATCTTTTCATGCAAATTTGAACTTTTGGAAACAAATTCTTTGGAATGGTCCCTGTTGCATTTACATGTGTTATATGGTCCGTTTGATTTGATTGTGGCTGCTTTATTAAGGTTTACAATCACGTCACTAGTCTCAGCCATAGCGAAGGTCCACTGGAGAACAACTTCCTGTGACTCATCCAGCAGGAGACAGACACAAGCCGACTAGCGAGTGATGAGTGTTTGGCTGTAGATAGTTGTAGACCTTCAGTATGACAGAGCTCTGTGACCCTAACTCTGTGTCAGCTTCATGGTGAAAGCATTCACACTGTCACTGTGTAAATACAGCCATCCTTTGCAATGCACTAGAGCGGATTCTTCAAAGCAAATTTCCATTGTTTAAGTTCTGTTTAAGTTTTTTTTTCATATTTTTTAAAAGACAATGTGCCATTGCCATCACTATAGAGGCTTTGCTTTGCTTCTTTTGAACATTTTTAAACATGTTTTTAGATCTTTATGTTTATTGTACAGTTAAATTGCACAGTCATCTTATTTTTCAATCATACTGTATGTTGCCAAAACTACAATTTCATGTATTTATAATAAAGGTTCTTCATCAAAGCACGAATGGCCTTATGAATCATTAATAATAATGCATGCCTATGATTTCACTTCCACCTCATCCATCAAGATGTATGGTCGCTGTACACTTGGAGGCCAGATCTGGATCTGGATCTGGATCTGGATCTGAATCTGGATCTGGATCTAGATCTGGATCTGGATCCAGATCTAGATCTGGATCTGGATCTGGATCTGGATCATTCTGTTTTAGGACAGATGAATAACACAGAACGATGTCACGTAAAATGACGTGTTTCTGAAGTGTTAATCCTACTTTAGAGATTGGATAACCTCTGTTCTACTCAAGCACAGCTACACACTTCCACAATGCTACTGAGGTTTCTGATCATAATAGATCCTATACGTAACTCTTGGATTTGCAGCTGTGCTCTGAAGGCAGTCTAAGCAGCCCTGCTTCTCTCTCCATACAGCTTTCTGACCAGTCTGGGCTGTCAGAACTTCATTGAGTACTTCACCTCCCAGGGCCTCCAGTCTATCTACCACCTGCAGACGCTCTCCATGGAGGTAACTCGCTGCACCCGTCGCACCCGCAGAGCAGCGCTGGAACAAACCGCCAGCGTCTCTCCACTTCATTTTAGATCAGTATCAGCAAAAATGAGAACGAGCAAATATATAGATTGGTTCCTGAGGGAACATCATGAGTGTTTCCATCTGCTGTTTACTCGACTTTAGATGGAAAGAAAGTTATTCATATCCTGCCTTCAATCCCTTTTCAAATACACAACCTACAATATCTTCACAATATCGCACGATGTTTACACAACATCTTGTCTACTCTGTTGTGTTCTGTTCTACTCTGTGCGGTTCTATCCTGCCTCTCCTGTGCCCTGCAGGACCTGGGGGCTCTGAAGATCCCGGAGCAGTCCTGTCTGGCCATCTGGCGCGGTCTGCAGGACATGAAGCAGAGCTCGGCGCTGCAGCTGCAGCCGTCCTCCCACCACCACGACTACCACGGCCAGCACGTGCTGCGCTCCAGCTCCAACATGGCCGCCTCCGCCATCGCCGCCCTCGGGGCGGCGGGCGGCGAGCTGCAGCGCCAGCGCGTCATGGAGGCCGTGCACTTCCGCGTGCGTCACACCATCACCATCCCCAACAGGCCCGGCGTGGTGGGGCCGCCCGGGATGGCGGCGGCCACGGACGAGTGGGCCGACTTCGGCTTCGACATGCCCGACTGCAAGATGTCTCCCAACAAGCACTCCATCAAGGAGGAGTTCATGGAGAGTGACGTTCACTGAGCCCAGAGGAGGAGCCCAGAGGAGCCTCTGGACCCCGTCACCCCCTGATACAAACACATGGTGGGAGTCGTTAAAGGGGACCTAGGATGAACCAAGAGTGTTACCTGTTGAGTACTGACGGTGCACAACCAGTCCTCAAACATTATCATATCCTCATCATGAATAATGATAAAAACAAACCCCCAACACACACACACACACACACACACACACACACACCCAGAACACTGAGAGTGAAGCTGCCTCTGTTCAGGGAGGCGAGGACATGAAGGAGAACAAGCTGAGGAGCTTCTCTGAGGACAAGGAACGTAGAGTCACGTCTCTCTCTCGTGTTCCTCAGCGTAAACACTGTAAAACAAGGATCAATACTCCGTGTGAACATTCTAGGTTCCCTTTACATGTGCTTTTAGGTTTTGCTGTCACATCACAGTTGGTGATTTCTTTGTGCACATCTCTGTGCAGCTTTTATTTTGTGCTTGGACGTCATTGTTCCACCAGAGGACTGAACTAATCGGACTTTACTTTGGGGGCAGATTTTTTTTTCTCTTGAAAATAGAAAAGGAATATTGGTTGCACTGTGCAATAATACGTGACACATTCTTAAGCATCAAACATTGTGATGAACATAAATGTAGCAACTGCACAATGACCACATCACCATTTTCACAACTTTCTGAAAACAAGACGAGTTCTCAGCTTATTTATTTACTCAGTTTTACTTCACTTGAACAAATGTATATACTGTACTTTGTAAATGTTTTGGGCTGAAAAGGAATCATTTAGATCCAGGTTGAACCGCATGTATGGGATGATGACTGGAGTTCAGCTCTGAGAACATATAGTCATGTGTATCTAATGACTATAATAATGTGATGACCTCGAGCTCTGAATGGCCTCATCATGTCATTGTTGAAACTGTTCAGTGAGCTTTGGAATTAATGTGTATCCAAGCAAAACGTATCATAGTCAGTGCTTTCATGTCGACAATTAGAAACTCAAATTAAGCTTTAAGAAAGGTTTTGTTTATAATTGTATAACTACACACTGCAAACCAGCTGTGGGGCAAAACATCACAATCAGTATTAAGTCACGACTGCAGGATTCTGATCTCGTTTGGACGCGACACACAACGTTGGGCAGACACGTCTCTGCTCCTGCCTGTGAGCAGCCTTGCAGGGCAAGGTCCTCAGCGAACAATCACAGCGAGCAGCACGCCTCCTTTCTATCTTCATGGCACTCGTTTGTGGATATTTGATAGCAGCATTCCAGTTTAACTGTCAGAGTGTCATCCAGCTCAGCACGGTGCACAAACGCTTCCAGTAACGACATGAATTCGTACTTTCCCTCATTAACCACCCACTGGTCAAAGAAAGAGCACTTTAATGTTTGAAAAGTAAAATGATTTAGGATTATTTGTGCTTATGATCAGTATTATGCATTACCACGATGTAAATAGAGACAGTGCTCGTTTTGATATTGCTGTTTTGTTTGTTGTTTTTTGTAAAAATTAAGATGTTTACCTGTAACTGTTGCTGTTTAGTCCAGTAGTTTCCAAGGTTGTTATATTGTGTTTTTCCTTTAGAATCATGGATATTAAAATATTTGCCATCCACTGATGTTTCTTCTTGTCAACTTGAAAACAGGTTTTAGAAGAACCAGCACACCTGTCTATAGTGGTTTACCTGAATGGACCTCATTCATCATCTTACAGGACACACACACACATACACACACACACACACCCTTTGGGGCACCTTAAACTGTTAAGGTCTTAAATCAGTCTAAACATGCATATTTCTGTATACTGTAACATGCACTATAACTGGTCTGAGCAAAGTCTCTTACTGAGTTCTTACTGAACCCGTTTTTGTTGTATTGTGTGAACTACCGACTGTGTTCAAGAGAGGAAGATGTTCCAGCCTGTTCCAGCTGAGATGAAGGGGTGTTTTCATGGTTGCTGTTCCTATTCCTCCCCATCATATCTCTCCTGTTCTCCACTTTCTCCCTTTGAGCAGCTCTGCAGAAACCATCAGAATTAAGCAAAAAATGGTTTCACCTGCTAAATGCCTTCTGGGGTTGAATTACATCCTATAAACATACTTGTAGTGTATCCTGTACAGTATGTGTAGTATGGTTGTGTATAGTGTATGGTGGGTCAACGTGATTTTTAACCTAATCGATGTTTCTGTGCTCGACCCTCGCACCTATCGACGCTTTCTCCTGGCGGAAGCAGTGACGTGTTCCTGTGGAGCAGCTAGTTCCGCTAGCAGAGAGAGAGACGGACACCGCGGCGGCTTCAGGTGAGAGCCGGCTTGGGGAAGGCTGTTGGGGCTGAGGAACTGTAGCCTGGGGGGCAGTGCCAAGGGACCGGGCGGTTAGAGGAAGTCAGCTCCGTGTTCTTGTTACTCATGTTGCTGCGTGGACTCAGCGCTAGAGCCGCTGGAGGCTCGGACAGACCCGGAGCTGCTAGCTGCTAACAGTTAGCTGACGACGGAGCCCTGTCTCCGGAAGTGAGCTGTCAACCGTGCCGCTCTGCCTCCTGGGAGCTGTAGTCCTGTAGCCTCCTGCTGCACATTGGTTCCTACGAAGCTAGAGCGAGTAAAGAACTACACTCAGCCCTGTGAGGTGGCAGGGCCCAGCCCCGGGGGATTGTGGGGCATGTCGTCGTAGAGGTGTCGCGAGGCGCTGCTTTAAGTTTAGCTGCACTTTCTGTAAGACTACAACTCCCATAGGCCAGGCGGCCTGGCCCCGGGTCACCGGCAGGCTGAGGCTGGATGCTAATGTCCGAGCTAACGGGAGAAACGACCAGAAAACAGCTCAGATGAGGCTCTGAACCTGTCCCACCAAACCCAGACCATGCCCAGAGCTTTTTAGCAGACCGCTCCTCTCAAATAATCTTCTCCAGTGTGCGGTCCTCCTGAGTCTGTGGAGCCTCTGCTCTTTTCAGCCTCCAAGCTCAGACCCTGTGTCGGATAACGAACTGGGTCGGGGTTAAGGTTTTAAATGTATATTCATTTCATCGTCCAGTAATAGCAGCTCGGCATAATTTGTCTGCTCGTCCACTTGGCTGTTGGTTCATCATTTCTGATCCTGGAGCTCAGAGCAGCTGAACACGTCTGCGGTTGTTCATCATCTCAGAGATGAACGACAGTGTTTAGTCTGTAGAGCAGACAGGTCGTGTTAGCTGGGATACTCCGCACAGCTGCAAACAGCTGCTTGTTCTCCTCGCACACTCCAAGAGACTCTGTTGATCAATCCTCAGGACTGTCAGTGGAGACAGTTCAACTAGTGACAACCAGAGGTCATGAGGAGGTCTAACATTCACCTCCTGACAGAGTTCACAGATCTGTAGATGACGCCTGGAAACACTTAGAGTCCAGGTATTTGTCAGTTTTACCTGCAGGAAACATTATGAATATTTCATGTTGTACTCAGTTTGGTCAAACACCATTTAAGTCAAACCAGTGACACCACTAATGTTCATCAGAAGGCTCTGTGCTGCCTCAGGGGTATGTTTAAAGCAGGTGATCTGCTTAAAGGCCGTTTTCCACCATCCCACAGTATGGTGTGATGATCACATGGGAGGAATGTTTGTCAAGAATTACAATGAAAATGCTCCAGCTTGGTCTGTTCTGCAGCTGGACAGAATATAAGATGGATGATGGTTCTGTCAGCTGGAGACCTCCTGTTCACTCATCTAGCAGTCTTGTGTGATCTCTGTGTTTTTCTTCCTCTGTTCAGAATGTCAGAAGGGGACAGTGTTGGGGATTCGATCCATGGGAAACCATCTGTAGTTGCTGCCTTTTTCACCAGGATCGGACAGGTAATGTCTTCTTCTCGTCTGTATTATCTCTGTATCACTGTTGTCACTATTGACTGTAACAGGTTAAGAAGCATTCACATGCACTGAAAGCCATTGTGTCACTGGTCAGTTGCTGGGATCTGCTCTCTCCCATTCTCTCTTCTACTTATGTAATATGATGTGAGCTGTGCATGTGTTGTAAGGTTGCAGTCACATCTGTGGAATGTGAAGTGGAATTTAGTGTTCAGAAATGTGGATGTACGAGGACACACCTGCAGCACCTGTATCTCTCAACCTCTCTTTAAATCTGAAAGTGAAACTTGCTCTCCAGCCTGAGTCTCAAGTTGCTGACCACAAAGAAATGAGGTGCAGCATCATTATGCACATACAGTGGATATAAAGTCTACACACTCCTGTTCAAATGCCAGGTTAGGGTTAGGGTTAGCCCTAACCCTAACCCTAACCCTAACCTTCCTGGCAGCCTCCCTGATCAGTTTTCTTCTTGTCTTATCATCGATTGTGGATGGACGTCCTGTTCCTGGTAATGTCCCTGTTGTGCCATATTTTCTCCACTTGATGATGATGATGATGGTCTTTACGGTGTTCCATGGTATATTTGATTCCTTGGAAATTGTTTTGTAGCCTACACCTGACCGATATCTCTGGATAATGAGATCCCTCTGATGCTTTGGGAAGCTCTCTGCGGAGCGCGGCTTGTGCTGGAAGATGTGGCTCCAAAACCGTCAGGACAAGCCTAGGAGAACAGCTGGACTTTATTCAGGGTTGATCAGATGCACTTTAACTGGTGACAGGTGTGTGCAGACTCCAGGTTAACATGAGTTTGAATGTAATTGGTTAAATCTGAACACAGCCACATCCCCGGTTATAAAAGGGTGTGCACACTTACGGAACCACATTATATCATCTGTTTTTACTTCACCTCCCTGAAAGATTTCTGTTTGTTTTTAATTCCATTGTACAGGTTAAAGGTCACATGAAAGGTGAAAAAATGTGTGAAATCATTTGTCTTGCTGTCAATCTTTTACATGATGAGAACCTGACATTTGAACAGGGGTGTGTAGACCTTTTATATGCATGTAAATACATCTTTCACCTGAGGTTGAGAGCAGCTGCTGCCAGCTTCCTCTCACTCCTTCCTCAGTTGAAACCGTCTTAGATGCAGCTGTGACAGCAGAGGATGCTGCTCCAGACTGAGGGCTGAGGAGGAGGTCAACATGTTCTCGCTGTCAGCGACACGTGTCTTCTCTCCATCCATCCATCCATCCATCCATCCATCCATCCATCCATCCATCCATCCATCCATCCATCCATCCATCCATCCATCCATCCATCCATCCATCCATCCATCCATCCATCCATCCATCCATCCATCCATCCATCCATCCATCCATTCATCCATTCATCCCTTGGTTCCTCTGTTACAGATCTATCAGTCATGGCTAGACAAGTCGACGCCCTTCTATGCAGTGCGGTGGGCGTCTACTCTACTCCTCACTGCTGTCTACATGATCAGAGTCTACATTCTGCAGGTAACCTCCTCTGTGATGACGCCTTTTCAAGAGTCAGGATCTTTATTTATTTATATTTATTTGTTTGTTTGTCATGTGCAATGTACAAGAGTCTGGTAGTGAACTGCTGCTCTGACAAACCTGACCGTTCAGCATGAAAACCTGTGTATACGTCTGTTTACGTTATTCACAGATTTATCATTTATAGACATTATAACCTAGATAGTATTCACAGATTTATCATTTATAGACATTATAATCTAGATAGTATTCACAGATTTATCATTTATAGACATTATAATCTAGATAGCATTCACAGATTTATCATTTATAGACATTATAATCTAGATAGTATTCACAGATTTATCATTTATAGACATTATAATCTAGATGGTATTCACAGGATTTATCATTTATAGACATAATAATCTAGATAGTATTCACAGGATTTATAATTTATAGACATTATAATCTAGATAGTATTCACAGGATTTATCATTTATAGACATTATAATCTAGATAGTATTCACAGGATTTATATAATAATCTAGATAGTATTCACAGGATTTATAATTTATAGACATTATAATCTAGATAGTATTCACAGGATTTATCATTTATAGACATTATAATCTAGATAGCATTCACAGATTTATCATTTATAGACATTATAATCTAGATAGTATTCACAGGATTTATCATTTATAGACATTATAATCTAGATAGGATTCACAGGATTTATCATTTATAGACATAATCTTATCTGTGCGTTAAACTCTGTCAGTGACAGTATTGGAGGCATTGTCCATAGAATGATATTTCTGACCTAATGTAGAAGTTGAGTAGTTTTCATTCTCTGCAGCGTACTATCAGCCGCTGTCCGCGCTCGTTATTTCTGGTTATTGTTCAGTTCTTTCTGTCTTGTCTCTTACTGGTCAAGTAGCCTCAGCTCAGATATCCCCAACACGTGCCCAGTATTAACGCGCTCCTCCTCCCTCTGCTGCTTCCAGGGCTGGTACATAGTCACGTATGCTTTGGGGATCTACCACCTCAACCTCTTCATCGCTTTTCTATCACCTAAAGTCGACCCTTCTCTGCTCGACGAAGGCAAGTTGACCCGCGACCCCGACCTGAGGCGGACGTGGTTTTCATTTCATCAAAGTCAAATACTGAGTTTATGGTCACACCATGAGGCTGAAATAAAACAGTACAGAATAACACACACTATACAGGTCATATTTGTGATATGTGAGGGGAGATGTTCCTCCAGAACCACCCTGGGACCGCTGTGTGCAGTAGCCACAGCTCAAGTGTCTTTGTTGAGGTTAGATGGGATGCAGCGCCTGGCTCAGAGGCTGCTGGAGGCCCGGGCCCTGTAGGACTGCAGATGCCTCTGGATGTGCCTCTGCTCGTGTTGTTAGCGATGCTGTTCCAGAGGCTGACTCCACAGGACCTCGTGGAGCTAGAGCGCTGCTCAGCTAGGAATAGAAGGGGAAAGAGGCTCCTGGTAAACTGCAGTCTCCCTCAGGTTCATGAACACCTTCTCTTTCCTCTGAGTGCAGGGACTGTTCAGCGTTGTCAGTCCCACTGACTGAGCTACAGCAGACATACTTGGTCCTATCAAGTCTAGTTAGAGGGTTGATTGGCTGTGGAGCTGGAGGCGTTGGTGACGTCTGATGGTCTGTGCTGCAGATGAGGGTCCAGCGCTTCCCACCAAGCAGAACGAGGAGTTCCGCCCCTTCATCAGGAGGTTGCCGGAGTTTAAGTTCTGGTGAGTGAGAGAGTGAGAGAGTGAGAGAGTGAGAGAGTGAGTGTGTGAGTGTGTGAGTGTGTGAGTGAGTGAGTGAGTGAGTGAGTGAGTGAGTGAGTGAGTGAGTGAGTGAGTGAGTGTGTGTGTGTGTGTGTGTGTGTGTGTGTGTGTGTGTGTGTGTGTGTGTGTGTGTGTGTGTGTGTGTGTGTGTGTGTGTGTGTGTGTGTGTGTGTGTGTGTGTGTGTGTGTGTGTGTGTGTGTGTGTGTGTGTGTGTGTGTGAGTGTGAGAGTGAGTGTGAGTGTGAGTGTGAGTGTGAGTGTGAGTGTGAGTGTGTGTGTGTGTGTGAGACGCTGCTCCACTCACGCTGCTCTGACTCCTCCAGGCATTCAGCAACTAAAGGCATCGTCATCGCCATGATTTGCACATTCTTCGATGCCTTCAACGTTCCAGTGTTCTGGCCTATACTTGTAATGTACTTCATCATGCTCTTCTGCATCACCATGAAGAGGCAGATCAAGGTAAAAGCAGCAGGAACACTAGCAGTGTGTGCAGCTTTCCATGCTCAGGGCCGTTGTGAACTGCTAGTGGATCTCGTGGCATCAAACATTTCTTTCTTTGTTTCTTGATCACCGTCTGATTTTGTGCACGTTGCATCGGTTTATTTCCTATCTTGATTGTCTTGTTACCCCCCATTAACTAGATGTAGCTGTAGGTAGGTAGCAGTATATGGTAGAAGGTGAGACTTGACTAACATGTTGTTTGTCCTCCGTCTGCAGCACATGATAAAGTACAGATACCTGCCCTTCACACACGGGAAGAGGACATACAAAGGCAAGGACGACACAGGGAAAACCTTTGCTAGTTAAAAACTCTCACCCCCCCCTCCCCCCCCCCCCCCCCCTCCCCCCCCTCCCCTCCCCAGTTTGAAGCTATCTGTCACCGCTAGTGGAGAGTGACCCGGGTTAGTCTGTTGTTTTTTTTCAGTTTATTTTGTGAAGCGGGACAGTACGATGACAACAACATGAAAACTGAGCAGCAGGGATCAGTTAGTCTGGGGAGTTTTGCCTTTTCCTTCTGTCTCTGGGGGGAGGATCTCCACAATCCTCATTTTACAATTGGTCGGCCATTGTCCAGGGGTGGGGGGGGGTGGGGGGGGGACTCAGTGCTGCCTTTTGCCTTTTTAACCCCATGGGGTAAGTATGAAGTCATCTAGAAAGGAAATGAAAAGTTGCAGTGAAATTTGTGTTTTTTTCTTTTTTCTTTAATTCTTTGGAGGACATTGACTTACATCTCTTCTCCGGTGAAACCTAATCTGCCAACGTTGACCTAAGGTGCAGGCTAGAGTAGTAGGAGTCCGTTCTGAGGGAAAGGCCCATGCATTCAGGGGGCATCGTGCTCCTGCTCAGGAGCTCCACCCTCCAATCAGCACGCAGCATTTCACAGCCACATTTCACCCCCTCACTCTTGATTTGGCAGCAGAGCAGGATCAATACAGTCGATCGGTGATTTGATCAGAACCTCCAGCCACCCACCACGTCACTGAATGCATCGTTCAACATGAGTGTCACTAACTAGCTGGTTAGTCCCCTGTAGCCTGTAGTCTAACCAGTCTCCCGGCTGCTGGACCTCTGAGTGTAACAGATGGGAAACTCCAGCCAAACATGTGCTGCTGTGGGAAACATGGATTTACTTCACCTCAAATTCTAAGACACGATGAAAGCAGAATCAGCGATAAGCTGCTCGTTATTCCAGTTCAGAGTCAAGTCTGAGACGAACGTCCAGCGTCTTTCTCCCCTCGGCACGTTTCCCATCTGTGTAGGTGACCTGCCCTAGTCATGACCTGTGTGTTCTCTGAAACAAGTTCTAGTGAAATAGTCATTCCAAGCAAACCTTTGTTCTCTTTCTTTTGCAGAGGAAACATAAGAAAACAGAGATTGAGAGCTTTTATTGTAACAAATGGATGAAGTGGGTGGCGATCACATGTTCTTTCCTATAAACTTTGATTTATTTTCTCCATTTGTTTGATCAGAATGCTGGGGATTATCTGTCATTGATCAGCACTGTAGTAAGGGATCAAAACATATTCCTGTAAAAAGTATGTGTTTCAAAGGATTGTCTGGAGAATTTGTACATATATATATATTTTAAAATGACATTTTTTGAGATTATTTTCTTTATTTTCTTCCACCATCATCCTGTTTCAAAGTGTTAAATTTCATTTCAGTTGAATTTGGTGAACGCAGAGCTGCTTAATTGGATTCTAGATTTGAAGAACTGAAGATGTTTCTCATGGATTGCATGTCATTGTTTTCTTGTGCTACAGTTATCAACAGAAACTTGATTTTAATAACTTAAGTGTAATTTTTTCACTCCAAATGCTATTAAAGAGGCTGTGTCCCTTCAAATGGTGGCGGTGTGTGTGTGGCTCATTGCTCAGCTGCTGGGAGGAGGAGGAGGAGAGGGAGGAGGAGGAGGAGGAGGAGGAGGAGGAGGAGGAGGAGGAGGAGGAGGAGGAGGAGGAGGAGGAGGAGGAGGAGGAGGAGGAGGAGGAGGAGGAGGAGGAGGAGGAGGAGGAGGAGGAGGAGGAGGGGGGAGGAGGAGGAGGAGGGGGAGGGGGGAGGAGGAGGAGGAGGGGGGAGGAGGAGGAGGAGGGGGGAGGAGGAGGAGGAGGGGGGAGGAGGAGGAGGAGGAGGAGGAGGAGGAGGAGGAGGAGGAGGAGGACGTCTCCAGGATCACTTCTCATGACTGACCGCTACGACTGAAACTGACATGTTCACCTCAGCCTCGGAAGTTCATTAACGGCCTAAATGTATACAAAATATATCACTTGAATGTGTTTTCACTTGGTATCTCTTTGAAGTAGCTGAGGGGTTGTCGTCTGGTTAATATGGAGGTTTGGCCAGGATGTGTTCAGTCCTGAGGCTCGCCACTTCCTCTGAAGCTCGTTGTGATGAACACGTTGTGATTTCTCGTCATCTTCAGGCTGGAAGCTGCACAGCTTCATCATTAGGTGGAGATGCTCAGTATTTCACTTTCAGCAGATCATAATCTCCTTTCTTTTCATATGTACAGTATTCAAAGCTGACAAATCTGTTTTGGAAAAATGAAGGCCATTAAAACTATTCATTCTCTGTCCAAATAGTTTGTGACGAGTCGAGTTTATTTGTGGTGAAAAGCCAGGAGTTGGAGTTTTTTTTTTTTTGTCGTGTCTGAATAAAGGTTGGCCTCCAGCGCTTGCTCCCTCCAGCTGAGCTGAGATGGTGAAGGTCTGAAAGAACTCTGAAAAGGCTTTTTCAAGGTGTTGAAATAAGCCAGACTTCAGGATTCCTGCAGAGTCTCTGTAACAGGAGATGTTTGAATGCAGCAGGTTTCAGGATTCCTGTTTACTCTCCTGTTTGTGTTCAGCCTCGATGGTCAGATGCAAACTCTGCGTCTTCTGTGAACTAAAACAGGAAGAGACAAAGTGATTTTGCATTAGCACTAATTTGCCTAATTTATGAAAAGATAATCTTTGGTTGCGCTTTCCTCAGTGGTTTATCTGTCTGCACTGTGAAAATAAATGCATTTTGTTTCATCTTTGCTCATATTGGAATTATATGTAATGATACTGAACAGTATTAGTTAGTCCAGGTGGAGTCATAGAAAGTGTGAAACAAGCAGGAAACTGTGCCGTGGTCAGATAAGAAGCCATTTGCCTGAAGCACGAGACGATGCCTTTCACTTCCCTTCTTTCACGTTTCATCTCTGCAATCCAAAGTGTCGTCTCAGCGCCCACAGAACCGTCTCCACTCTCTCAGAAAACGGCAAAGGAAGTCAAACAAACGAGTCATGATGAACTGTGAGGAACAGACAGCAGCATCAAAACTCTACAACCATCATTTAATGATCCTAGCTCAGGCAGACTGACCACCCTGGTACGGTGCAGCTCCGAGGCCAGCAGCAGTCTGAGGAGGACTGTCGAACAACCAGGTCAAATCTATGAATCCACACGTGTATTTCAGGGAATAATACTTGTGGATTCAGTCCTACATTGTGTTTGGCCTCCAGGGATGACCTGGATCAGGTTTATCGATGTTTGAACATAGACACTTGTGGGATTTGACGGCATGATGTTTACATGATGTTACAGATGATGTTTGCATACTGATTTGTGTATCCTCCTCCAGCCATTTATAGTATCTATTTACGATACTTGATGCACTTCCAAATTCATGGAAATGAGGCTCGGCCATCGCTGCAGCATCACAGGCTTCTCTTCCCACCAGGTCAGATCAGACGGACAGAAACTCCAGCGATGGCACGTTTCCTCACACCTCTGAGTCTGCTGGCCTGCCTCTGTCCGGCCTGGGCCCAGTGCTCTGCCCCAGTGTCTGACTTTCACCTGGATGGAGACTATTTAATCGGAGGACTTTTCAATGTTCATCATGAAGGTGCAGCAAAGGGCTACAGCAGACCCGTGGCCATCACCTGCTCCAGGTGAGTTAGAAAGTCGACTTCCAACATGGAAACTACTCAGTTTAATACAAGAGTTGTATGGTCAGCCTGAAGGAAATGTGCCAGTTGGCCAGGTTGAGATATCGGCCTCGTTCTTCTCTCCTGAGACTGTGTAAGTGCCTGTGGCCTCAGCCAATCAGAACACAAGTAACATTACAAAACTGTCAGGAAAAAAATGCTTGAATCAAGTAAATTCTCTGCAAGATTTGCACTTTTATTACCATGCAATTGTTATTGTCTTTCTTCTTTGCAGACTTGTTCACACATCTGGTGGAAGTTACCCTGAACGTATTAATACATTAAATAAGGTCTATAAACATAAACAAAGAAGTTCTTATACTTTTGTTGAAAAATCTTTTTTCCTCCTTTTCAAAGCCCAGAAAAAAAGACTAATATGCTATTAGATTCAGATTCAGGAGTCTATGAATGCCCATGGGATAATTAGGGACATTATTACACGGAATGTGCTGTCATATATTCAACATGCATGTAGACTGGGGCCACGTTGCCCCAAAGAGCTGGAGGACACTGATTTAGCATCAGAGAGCACTTCAGACCTCGCTCCGTCCGGTCTGCAGATGCTCATGTCTGTAAAGTCTTCACAAATTCTAAAACTTGCAACCAGCAGCTGCGGGGGGACTGACTGTGCTCTCGTGTCCGTCTCTGTCCTCAGACAAGACTTCACCCTGTCCAGCTATCGCAGGTTCCAGCTGATGAGATTCTCCGTAGAGCAGATCAACAACTCCTCTGACCTGCTGCCCAACGTGTCTCTGGGCTATGAGATCTTCGACCACTGCTCTGACACCAAGGCTTTTCCCGGGGTTCTGAGGTTGATGTCAGAGGACGGTCTGATCAAACCCTGGGGGGCCGCGGGGGGAAACGGGTCCAGGCTGGTGGCGGTGGTGGGCGCCTACACCAGCCCTCAGACACGCGCCGTGGCTCCTCTCATCTCCATGGACCTCATGCCCATAGTGAGCACGACTGTTTTCTCATGATGATGCATTAAAGTAGAAAACTCCACGAGAGCTCCGGGATGTGTGGGCTGTCACTCAACACACCATTCTGAGCTGCATGTATGAGAGAGAGAGACTGAGTGTGTGTGTGTGTGTGTGTGTGTGTGTGTGTGTGTGTGTGTGTGTGTGTGTGTGTGTGTGTGTGTGTGTGTGTGTGTGTGTGTGTGTGTGTGTGTGTGTGTGTGTGTGTGTGTGTGTGTGGCCATCCTGGGCTTCAGGATTCACTGATGCTGACCTGTGTTCTGTTTGACCAGGTCAGCTATGGAGCTGCGAGCTCCATCTTCTCAATAAAGAGGAACTTCCCTGCGTTTCTGCGCACCGTCCACCCCAACAAGGACATCATAGAAATGATGGTTGCCATCGTGCAGCACTTTGAGTGGCGCTGGGTCGCTTTCCTCAACGTGGACGACGATTACGGCAACGACGGACGGAACCTGTTCATCAGCAAGATAAGCGGCACGGACATCTGCCTGGGCTACACCAAAGCCCTCAACCACCAGACCAACTACTCCCAAACACTCAGAGACATCGAAATGCAGAACATAAGCGTGGTCATCATCTTCGCTGCCGAGTGGACGGCGACAAAGGTCATCGAGCAGGCGATCGCTCAGAACTCCAGCCAGAAGGTGTGGATAGCCGGAGACGCCTGGTCCCTCAACGAGAAGCTCCGCCGGCTCCAACACATCCGCAGCATCGGGACCGTGCTCGGGGTGGCCGAGCCTCGGTCCTCCACCACCATACCCGGCTTCACCGACTTCATCCGCAAATCCAGCGGCCGAGCTCGGTGCGAAGCTGAGGAGCAGGCGTTCTGTAACCAGGTCTGCAACTGCAGCGAGCTGAGCGCCCAGGACGTCCTCGACGGAGACCCGTCCTTCTCCTTCCCCGTCTACTCTGCCGTCTACGCTGTGGCTCACGCCCTGCACAGCACCCTGAGGTGTGGAGAGAGGAGCTGTGAGGGGGGGGGCAGAGTGGATCCACACATGGTGAGACAGACAGACAGACAGACAGACAGACAGACAGACAGACAGACAGACAGATAGATAGATAGATAGATAGATAGATAGACAGACAGACAGACAGACAGACAGACAGACAGACAGGTAGGTAGATGGATGGACGGACGGACGGACGGACGGACGGACGGACGGACGGACGGACAGACGGACAGACAGACAGACAGACAGACAGACAGACAGACAGACAGACAGACAGACAGACAGACAGACAGACAGACAGACAGACAGACAGACAGACAGGTAGGTAGATGGATGGATGGATGGATGGACGGACGGACGGACGGACGGACGGACGGACGGACGGACGGACGGACGGACGGACGGACGGACGGACGGACGGACGGACGGACGGACGGACGGACGGACAGACAGACAGACAGACAGACAGACAGACAGACAGACAGACAGACAGACAGACAGACAGACAGACAGACAGACAGACAGACAGACAGACAGACAGACAGACAGACAGACAGACAGACAGACAGACAGACAGACAGACAGACAGATAGATAGATAGATAGATAGATAGATAGATAGATAGATAGATAGATAGATCAACACCTCACACTCACTGAACATCTGAACTCTGTCATCTCCAGGTTCTGGCAGAGCTGAAGAAATCAAACTTCACGCTCTTGAAGCAGAGCATTCAGTTTGATGAGAACGGAGACCCGAAGCACGGAGCGTACTCCGTGGTTTACTGGAACAGTGGTGGTGATGCAGAGGAGGTCGGCTCCTTCCTCTTCCCTCCGCTCTCCTCGTTCTCCATCAACAGCAGCAGGATCCGGTGGCACACAGACGGCAAGGTCAGCTGCACCAGCTCTCCTCTCAGAGTTCAGGCAGGCTATGACATCGTACACACAAGTACATGCAAAAGTGTCTTTAGGAAACGCTTGGGCTGGGATTCTTTTGTGTGTTGTATTTTGGGGCTCCCAGGCTTTTAATGGGGGGGGGGGGGGGGTCATATGGTTTGTGGGAAGAGTCTGTTGTCAAACTTTATAACAACTGCTACTCCTTTATCACTTCCACCCTCTACTGATGATGGTCCTTTGCAGGTGCCCACGTCACGCTGCTCCCCAGAGTGTCCTGAAGGACAGAAAAGGACTCAGACTGGAGTCCACAAATGCTGCTTCAGATGTGACATCTGTCCTAATGGCACCTATGTGAACAGTTTAGGTATGTTTTCATACAAGACAGGAAGAAAACCAAACCCACTGTCATGTGCTGATAATGGTGGGTGTAGGACGTATTTCACATGAACTGAAGTGGTGCTCGTCACTGTTCTTCACTATCATTTGAACTCTCTTAATCTGTCCTCCTGTCCTGTGGAACAGCAGACCCCTACACCTGCGCCCCCTGCCAGGACACAGAGTGGTCTACAGCAGGAAGCACTTCCTGTCGCCTGCGGCTGGTGGAGTACATCCCCTTCACTGACGCTGGGGCCGTGCTGATCATGGCGGGGGCCTGTGCCTTCGTGGTCCTCAC
The DNA here is from genome assembly GCA_029224185.1 of Karalla daura. NCBI lineage: Eukaryota > Metazoa > Chordata > Actinopteri > Chaetodontiformes > Leiognathidae > Karalla > Karalla daura. The sequence goes on along the minus strand of CM055193.1, from coordinate 564,259 downwards.
CCTCTCCATGTCTCTTCTCTTTGCTGTCAACTACCACACTCCTGTGGTCAGATCAGCTGGGGGACCCATGTGCTTCCTGATCCTAGGCTGCCTCAGTCTGAGCAGTGTGAGCGTCTTCTTCCACTTTGATAAGCCTAATCAGGCTTTTTGTATCTTGAGGTTCTTGCCATTTCTCCTGTTCTACACTGTTTGTTTGGCGTGTTTTGTTGTGCGCTCTTTCCAGATTGTCTGCATCTTCAAGATAGCTGCCAAGATCCCAAAGCTGCAGAGCTGGTGGGTGAAGTATCACGGACAGTGGTTGGTCATCGCTGTGGCCTTCGGTTTTCAGGCTCTCATACTCGTGACAAAGTATTCATCTGGTCCACCTCAACCTTACAATGAGACAGTTTGGTACCCAGACAAAATTATACTTGATTGTGAAATTGATCTGAAAGCGCTCTCTGGTCCTCTGCTGCTGTTGTCCTCTCTGTGCTCCCTCTGCTTCATCTTCTCCTACATGGGGAAAGATCTGCCCAAAAACTACAACGAGGCCAAAGCAATAACCTTCTGCCTGCTCCTGCTGATGCTCACCTGGATCTTCTACTCCACGGTTTACATCCTGTACCGGGGGAAGTTCATACAGATGCTACAGGCTCTGGCTGTGCTCTCCAGTCTCTACTCCTTTCTCTTCTTCTATTTCCTCCCAAAATGTTTCATCATCGTTTTTCAGTCCCAGAAAAACACACAGCAATACTTTCAAGGTCTCATTCAGAACTATACGATGAGTCAGTAGTTTCCAACAGAGATGATACTGCAAAGTCATAAACTGAAGCACTTGAACTGTGAAAAAGGTGATAACGTAGGTCAAACCAGGGCACACTAACACTGAACTTTTGGTTTGTTTAAACATATCTATTTCATTCTCTTCCCTATTGTTGTAGACAAATAAAAGCATATTATGTTCTATTCTATTCTTATTCTATAAGAACTCTATAGATTAGATATATGTAGTTGAGCTTTTGTCTGTTTTGCTGGGACATGTATTGATTGGCATCTCTCAACATGAAATGATGTGTTTAAAGAAAAGAGTGTAAAATGTTTCATTAGATCAGTTTTTTTTACTTAAATGTTGATAACTGCATGGAAATTACAGCTGCACGCTGAAGTGCATCAAGCCTGATATTTAGAATGGCCACGGGCTGAATTTAGCCTGTTAGCATGCTAACATTAGCCCACACTGAGCACAATGTGCAGCCACAGCTGTTACGAACCTCATCACAGCACTTTACTTGCATTGTAAACTGAGCCTGAAACAAAGTTACAAAAAAAAAGAAAAGAAAGTTTTTGATAAACGTCACGACCAGCTTCCACTGAATGTATGGCGTCTGACGCACGAACGCTCTCCCTCAGCATCCCTGGATAACATGCTCAATGAGTACAGGTACATGTATGGTTATTGGGTAATGCACTATTAATGTGTTCATATTTGTTCATATTCATGGCATCACTGTTACGGCCTGTAGGCTTAAGATATTTAGAACCCAAAAGCAGACACTGGGAAGCAAGACGTGAACTCAAAAAGGGCTTTCTTTAATGAAAAAACACCTCAAGACGAAAATCCAAAAACATCCAAGATCTTGAAGAGCATGTAGCAGTCTGAGTGAGAATGAGAATCTGGCAGAGACTGTTAGTCCTGGCAGGGTTTAAGTACTGAGGTTGACAAGGTGACGAGTGGTTGCAGGTGTGACACATGCTTGGGAGCACTGACTTGTCAACTAGCAGGGGGGCGGGGCACATGGAGCAGGCACAAGACAGCGCAGACATGACAAGAAACTAGGGAGCATGGATTAAGGAGTGGAGGTACAGGACTGGGCTGTGACAATCACCACCTGAAGGCGTCACTTCACTGTAATCTTGCTGATAAATGCAGTGTGTATATGTCAATAAACACAGTTTTTCTGTTACTTTTCTGTGATTTTCTGAGCTCACTAATATTTGTATTTAATTTCTCTCCAACCTTTAACCCCTGGATTCAGCCCATTTCACCAGTTTTCACCTTTTTCATAAACCTTTTCATTAACAGTCACTATGTAGTCACATCATGAACGTTCCTTTCACATTATGATACTCCAACAGGGTTTCCTTCATGAGAGTATTTGAGTCAGGATCCTCAGCAACTAGAAACACAAAAAACATCAGGAGCAAACATTTTGCACAAGCTCCCGCTGTGTTTCTGCTCTGTGCTTCAGCGGAGGCGGTCACTTCTTTTTGTCTCTCCCTCTCCTTCCTCGTACCTTCCCTGCTTTTCCTTCTTCATCTAGTCTAGACTGTCTCAAGAGACTCTCTCCACCCTGCCCTCCAAACTGGTTATCATGGATTTGATGAACTGGTCAGCAGCAGTCTCCCCTGACTGTCCTGCAGGTCGTGACTGCCCTGGTTTTCTAGAAAAATCCTGGAACGTCAGCAGCTGTGCACAGCCCCATGGAGCTGCCTGAAGTAATAGTGGTTGGCAGAGCCATGAGCAGTCAGACTGTGGCTACGGACCGGCTCAAGGGAAATATGGACATCATGTCAGAGAGGTTCACAACTTTACAAAGGGACCGACAAATTTGGAGCGATTTGGAAACCAGAATGGGCATAGAGAGCTGTGAAAAAGGGTACACGGCTCCTCGCCCTAAACCCAAACAACTCCCACTCTCATCTGCTTTCGGCCTGACCAGCACTGGCCGTAACAGCTCCTCATGGCAGCGCGACACTCTCACATCCCTTTCTGTGTCCATGGCTCTCTGCTGTGTTATCGCCATGTCACACTCACACTGACATGCAATCACCCTCCACCCCCCACACCACCCACACCACCCCCCCACACCACCCCAGTGTGACTGGCCGTCTGTGACCAGCACCTCCATGGCTGCAGGACAGCCGACCTCCTTCCCCTACTCCCCTGCCTTGTTGAAAGTCCTGTTTCTCATGTTGTATATGCTCATGTTGCTGAGGTGTTTTGTTGCTCCCACACTGTGCTCCCCCTCTAGAGCACAGTGTGGAATGCTTTTATCCCTCCCCTCCCTCATGTAATACGATGCAGTGACCACTCACTCTCCTGACCTCAGGGGGAATGAGGAACGCACCTCCACTCTTTTGCAGATGTGTACATGTGAATAAATTGACAATAAAGGCTATCTATCTGTCTGCAACCTCCATATTGTTTGGGTTTTTTTATGATGGGTTAATCGGGGGGCATCAAATGAAGACATCATATACACTGATGAAGTTGTAAAAACAGACAAACAGACAAATCTAGACGCCAGACGTTACCACATACCTGCCAGTCTAAAATAACATCACAAATAGTCACAGAGAACTGACAAAAAGCAAGAACTTTCATTTACTTTTCCAGACTAAACAGAATATTCAATGCTTCATCACGTCATGTGTGACTGGCCAGTTCACCATAGAGACAAATGTGAGGCTGTTTGTACAAACATGTTGCCATATTTTATGTATTCCTGGCCATTAACAGTATATATGCAGTTGGAAGAAGACAAACTAAGAAAGCCTACGCTAGGTTTCTATGAACTAATGGAAAACCTTTTCTGTGTCCTTTATGGTACAAAAGACTCATAAAAGGTTTTATTATCCACTGAATTATCCATAACAATCTGTCATGGCTACAATAGGACCAAGCTGTGTTTAAAAAGCAAAACTCAAAAGTTGAAAAAGTCGAATGAAGCCTTTTTAATGGGGGGGCGGGACACGTGGGATGAGTTAGAGATGAAGAGCAGACTAGGACATGAGATCAGACTGGGTCACAAACAAATACACACAAATGAATTGATTCATTCAACCAGGTATCTTTGGTTTATGCTAAAACGCTGCATCCTTTAACAAATGAGATCTGCATGACTTCAGATTTGTTGCCCACACGGGGCATTTGAAAGAAGATCATTTGCAATTACTCAGAGGATGAAAATGACAGGCGTGCTGTCACGAACACTGAATCCACAGAGGTGGAATGACTTCTGCCTGTCAGGCGCAGGTAAGTCCAGAGCCAGTGCCAGGCATAAGGAAACCGAGGGCTTGAGGCCCCCTGGTAACTTGGGGCCCCTAAAACCAGGGATTATTTTGAGGTCAGGTTAATGGGTTCCAAAAAATTAACACTGGTTTGGACGATCACAACTATACTGTATCAGTATTGGTAAAACACAGGTGACTGTACCATGGTGGGGTGGGGGAGGGGGGGTGGGGGGGTGGGGGAGGGGGGGTGGGGGGGTGGGGGGGGGCTGAAGAGAAAGGGCCCCAAAAAGCCTTGGGCCGGCCCTGGAAACTCTGACTGACCTCATGTATAATGTGGACAAACTAGTTCTTTGGCCCCAGAACACGAAGCAACTGCTTCCCAAGGATTGAAGCAGAAGATGGTGAACACACTCCTGTGAACTGTGGTCCTGATGTCATGCATGTAACTGAGATGAATTTGGGAAAATAAAAGAAGCTCAGCGTCTTCCACAGAGTCAGCCGCGACTCTGGGTTGCCAGATTAAATCATTGAATGTGTTATTATTGTTATTAGCTGCTGGGTGGTTACTTTGGGTTTTATTGTTGAAAGACTGAAGAACAGGCACTGGATCATTGAAATGTACAGACTGGGAAGTATATCAAGAGCAGGGCAAAGACATGAGTCTGTGTCACGGCTGGAAATGAGGCAGAATCATCTGAATGAATCCTGAACCAAAGAAGCAGCTGGCCTCCGCTGGGATCACACCTCAGGGCACTGAAACTCTCTCTGCTGTCAGAACTGTCATCTTCCCCTGACTCTCTCTCACAAACTGTCCTGAACCAAGGCACAAAGACATTGCTATGGTGCAGACACCACAGTGATTATATGCAGCTAAGTTATATTTTGCATGATCATTTGTGTATTCTCCTCCAACCATTTACACAGGAGTCTTACCAAACATCTGCATCCATGCATACCTGAGTGCATGGAAATGAGCGACTGCCACATTGCTTATGAAAGGAAGACACTAAACCAGTTAGAGTTCACATCAGATTGGTGAACGGTAACAGCAGCAATGAGCCATTCCCCTGGTCTCTGCCTGCTGGGCTCCCTCCTGCAGGTCCTGGCGCGATGCAGCTGCTCGGCCTCAGAGTTCCACCTGGACGGAGATTTTTCCGTGGGGGCGCTTTTTGATGTTCATCACAGCAATGAGCTTGTTCATCGTGAGTGGCCTGAAGCCATCAACTGTTCCAGGTGAGTTCCATCATACACTTGAGCTGAAGACAATGACAAATGTTCAGTGTGAGGCTTTAGATTCCATCTCTCTGTCTATCTGCCTTTATCTATGACTGCTTCTTAATAGCACATTTGACCATGACTCAGTCCAGCTCATTGCTGCTTTACAGTGTTTGTGTTGTTGTGAGACTCTGTGTGGTGGTTTGAAGACCTCTAAGCTCTAGTTGTCCTCTCTCTGTCCTCAGTCAGGACTTAATCATTCCAAGTTACCAGAGGCTTCAGTTTATGAGGTTCGCCGTAGAGGAAATCAATAACTCCACCAGCTTGCTGCCAAATGTGTCTCTTGGCTATGATTTATTTGACCACTGCTCAGAAACACAAAACTTTCCAGGGATTTTGAAACTCATCTCATTTGAGGGTTTGATCTGGCCGTGGGGGGGGCCGTCTCAGAACCTGTCCAGGGTGATGGCAGTGGTCGGCCCGTTCTCAAGCACCGACAGCTTGACCACAGCCCCGCTGTTCATGAGCTACCTCATTCCTATGGTGAGTCAGCTGTTCCATGACATGTTCAGGTCTAGAAATACAGCAGCCTGTTACACAACTGGAATTGTTTCATTGCGCTTCTCTTGCTCTTTCTTAGGTCAGTTATGGAGCTGCTGCCTCCGTCCTTTCAGAGAAATTGAAATATCCATCTTTTTTTCGAACCGTGCACTCCAATAAAGATGTCATAGAAGCCATTGTTAAGATCATACTGCACTTCCACTGGAGCTGGGTTGCTTTCTTCAACAGTGATAATGATTTTGGCAAAGATGGTCTGGAGATGTTCAGGAGGAGAATCAAGGATACAGACATATGCTTGGCATATGCCTTAGGGATCAGCCTCAATACAGATTTCTCCACAATTTTCAAACCGATCAATTTACAGAAGGTACGCGTCATCATTGTTTTCACTACAAAAACTATCGCCGAAGCCCTCGTTATGTCAGCGATACAACAGAACATCACTGACAAGGTGTGGATAGCAGGAGACACCTGGTCTTTAAACAAAATGCTCCCCAAGCAAGAAGGAATCAGAAGCATTGGGACTGTGATTGGGGTGTCGCAGCCAGTGGTGACCGTACCTGGTTTCAGAGACTTTATCTACTCTACCAAAGAGCAGAATCATTGTGAAGCTTCAGACCAAACTATGGTTTGTAACCAGGTTTGTAACTGCAGCAGCCTGACGGCACAAGACATCCTCAGTGAAGACCCATCGTACACGTTCCCCGTCTACACCGCGGTCTACGCCATAGCTCACGCCCTACACAGCGCCCTGAAATGTGGAGTCGATAAATGTAGAGAAAATATCCCCATTACCCCTCATTTGGTAAGTACACAGATCATTAGGTCATTCTGCTGATTTAACATCTGGATTCTGTCTGTGACGTTTCCAGGATTGCAAACTAGATTAGAGAGTAGACTAGAGGATTAGGGTAAATTATAACCTCATTGTGATGTGAAAATCTGAAGAAGTGATGATCATGTGAACTTTATCTGCCCCTACAGGTCCTAGCAGAGATAAAGAAGTCAAACTTCACACTTTTAAATCACAGTATCCAGTTTGATGAGAATGGAGACCCAAAGTTTGGAGACTACTCCATCGTTTACTGGAACAGCAGTGGTGATGCGGAGGAAATCGGCCATTATCATTTTTACCCACAGATCAATTATGTCATCGACGACTCCAGAATTCAGTGGTACACAAACGGAGAAGTAAGTTCAATATGCAAGCAATGCAACATACAGAGACTGTATGGCTAGCAGAATGCCCCTTCCCCCTGCCTTAGCATGTGTAATGACTCGCTGTTTACTGATCGATCCTCCTGATCGATCCATGATCGATCCATGTTCATTTTGTCTGATGCTAAATAACTGTCTCACACAGGTGCCTACAGCACTGTGTTCCCCCGAATGTCCTGCAGGATTTGCAAAAAAGCCAAACGGAAACCACAAATGCTGCTTCACGTGTGTGATCTGTCGAAACGGGACCTTCATGAACAAGACAGGTAAATGTCTGGACGCTAGAAGAAGATGAAGAGGAGCAGAGCCACCATTCACCCCACTCACTCTGAACAAATCCAACAATTAGAAACAACTATTCCAGAAACAACTATTCTCAACTGTTCTGTACTTATTAGAAACTCAGGCGTTCTTGTGCAAAGAAACTTATCTTTGTGAATGTGTGTGTGATGAAGGTATATATGAATAGTATATATAGGATATACATATATATTTCATGTAGTATTGAATTCCAACCATTACATTACATTACATTACATTACATTACTCTGAACCAGGAGCATTCTAGCAGAGAGTCTGTTCCCTGAGTCACCGCATCACAAAGTCACACACTATAATGTCATAACTTCACATCAAATGAAGGTTTGGGTTTTCTTCAGTACATCAGCATGATTTTCCAGAAGTTCTCCTTTGTTCATCATCAATCTGACTATGTTTGGTGTGGAACAGCAGACCCCTACACCTGCGCCCCCTGCCAGGACACAGAGTGGTCTACAGCAGGAAGCACTTCCTGTCGCCTGCGGCTGGTGGAGTACATCCCCTTCACTGACGCTGGGGCCGTGCTGATCATGGCGGGGGCCTGTGCCTTCGTGGTCCTCACCCTCTCCATGTCTCTTCTCTTTGCTGTCAACTACCACACTCCTGTGGTCAGATCAGCTGGGGGACCCATGTGCTTCCTGATCCTAGGCTGCCTCAGTCTGAGCAGTGTGAGCGTCTTCTTCCACTTTGATAAGCCTAATCAGGCTTTTTGTGGCTTAGGGTTCATGCCATTTTTCTTGTTCTACACTGTTTGTTTGGCGTGTTTTGTTGTGCGCTCTTTCCAGATTGTCTGCATCTTCAAGATAGCTGCCAAGATCCCAAAGCTGCAGAGCTGGTGGGTGAAGTATCACGGACAGTGGTTGGTCATCGCTGTGGCCTTCGGTTTTCAGGCTCTCATACTCGTGGCCAGCTATGCCAATAACCCCCCTCAGCCCTACAACGAGACAGTTTGGTACCCAGACCAAATCGTTCTAAGTTGTTTCATTGACGTTAAAGCATCTATTAGCTCATTTATGATAATGTTTTCTCTGTGCTCCCTCTGCTTCATCTTCTCCTACATGGGGAAAGATCTGCCCAAAAACTACAACGAGGCCAAAGCAATAACCTTCTGCCTGCTCCTGCTGATGCTCACCTGGATCATCTTTGCCACCATTTACATGCTTTACCGTGGAAAGTACATCCAAATTCTGAATGGTGTTGCAATTCTCTCCAGCCTCTACTCCTTCCTGTTGTGGTATTTCCTCCCAAAATGTTACATCATCATTTTTCAGCCTCAAAAAAACACACAGCAGTACTTCCAAGGTCTCATTCAGAACTATACGATGACGATGAACCAGTAGCAGCTTCTGCCAAAGCTGCAGACTGAGAAGACAATAAAGCTCATACTGTCACTTTGAACCACTGGTAATTGTTGCTAACTCATGTTAAATGATGCGACGATCATTGATTGTTTGACTGTGTGATTAATGTGATTAATCATGTGCCTGGTCACCTGTGTTTTCTCCAATGACCATTTGAATCAATAAAGGACGAAATTACCTTGTGCCTGTACACACTGAAAGGATAACGCATCTTAATAGCTTTGCTCTCCTGTGATCATTAAAGTAACATTGTAAGAAATGCATTGTGTTCTTCTGGACCTAGCAGCTAAATGGACACCACTGTCGTCTCTCTATCCAATGTAAAGGAGCAACTTTTCCACATCATGTGTGCTGTCTAGTTCAAGTCTAGTGAAGTCACATTGCTTTGAAATAAGTTCCACAACAATTTCCTCAATCTCCTCCTCTTTCAGAGAGAGAAGGTTGTTGTCTCACCAGCTAGCCCTCCTCTGGTCTGTCATTTCTGCGGATGATGAGACTGGCCCCGGCTGTGTCGTTGAACGTGATGCAGAGGTTGGAGCTGTGTCAGAGCGAGAGGTCGGCAGGGAGATGAGGAAGAGCTCAGCACACATTTAGGAGACCCTGTGTTCAATGTGGTGCTGGATGTTTAGCTGCCAACCCGTACAGCCCAGTAGCCAAATGCACAGCGGGGTGTTCCCAGCTCGAGTCTAAGAACTATGAACCGCTTGAAGGACTTCATCAGGATGAGGGAGAGAACAACCAGGCGTGCTGATTACCTCCCAGCTTCATGATGAGGCCTTCTCCTTTCAAAGGCTCCTCCACATGCAGCCTCCACACACACATGAACAATGAGATGTCAACAGCCTGGAATCATCTCAGGCTCGGCCAGCCAGGTCCCAGGTCACAGCATCTAGCCCAGTACGCTGCCCGGCAGGGCTCCGAGCATCTCGACCTGAAGCGATGGCCTTGGGTAGTCCTCCGTGTCTCCCTCAGGAGATTCAGCATTAGCAATGATACAGAGGAGAGCTGGAATGTTGTTTTCCCAAACAAGGTCAGACTGGGAAGCTGTCATTGGTCTGTATCATGTGTAGGCAAGAGGAATGTGCATTGTTCATGTAAAAGGTAAATAGATAAGATATTTTTTCTCTTACATCTCCTGTGAAAGAAACAGCTGAGAGCGTAGCATTACTCTGCTCTTCGGAGCATTTAAAGCATATTTCTCAAATGTTTCAGGAATATGCTTCCAAAATCTATCTTGGAAAATGAAGAAGTAGGTTGGTGGTGGATTTCCGCGTGTGCTACTGTAAGAAGTAGTTCATAAACAAACTTCTGAAGACATAAACTCATTCAGGAGCTCAATAACTCACCACATGGTGGCAGTGTTCTGCTCTCTGCACGTAGGCGTCCCCAACCCCGGACCTCTTACACTCAGCTGTTACCTTAAACATGACATTGCACTGAAAATCAAGCACTAACTGAATAATCATTTCATTTCCATTCCTTTGTTTGCATAAGGAGTTATTTCATTTCCCGTCTCTGCGTCTGTCTCGCTCCTGGTCTATCCTGTGCTGACACCACAGCGAGGAGGGCCACCCTCTCCTGGACGTTTCCTGAATTCAAATTTTTCTACATCGTTTATCACTTTCATGCATAATAATTGCAAATTTTCCTGTTTCAAATCCCAAGTGTGGTCCAGTGGTAAATGGTGCAGAGATCCTTCGTACCAACCAAAGCTGGTGGGCTGTCTTCATTTGTGTTACATTTGCTTGTGACTTTCCTGTGGTGAGGCTTTTCTCACAGTGACTCTTATGAAACTGTGACCAGATTATTCCTCCATCCACAGGACTACAGCCGGCTCTCTGGGTGCAATGCCTTTCTGGTCAACTCTGACAGACAATTTGTGTCTGAGCTAAAAGAAAAAAGCTTGGAACAGTTGTGGAATGTCAGGACTGTGTCTGACTTCAGAAGACTTCATCTCGAAATACCACCATCCTGGAGCTGAACCCACAGGCCGACACCTCTGAAACCACGAGCACAACATTTTCATCTGTACCTCACATTTAGTGTGCATTAGCAAGTATTGGGTTAGATTGTTAACATGGTGGAAATACTGGCTTCACATGATCTCATTGGCTTTGCTACATGTTAGCATGTTGCTAACATCCAACATCGCCGCCACCACTTCACTTCTCACACATCATGGACAAACATCTGTGTGTGTGTGCTAGAAAAACATGCTAAAGCTACAGTATGACTGTGGCCATGCGAACCTTCCTGTCGCTGTACTTATTATGTTTCATTTTATTGGACTTATTTTCACTTTATGGTGTGTGTAACTGCAGTCTTAAACGTGTGCAAGTAAGGATGGGGGACTGTGTGTCAGTGCAGATCCTGCTGGAGGAGAGACTGAACCAAACAAAGGCCTCCAGGACTGAGTAGTTCCTAGGAACTCTCCTCACACAGTTCCTGTCTGCTGACATGGTCTGATGTTCAACTTGATGTCAGAAGGACAAAAGTTTGACCTGTGGTTGAGGCTTTGAACTGGCTGGACGAGTGTCAAACCCGCTGCATGTACACTTTTGCATACTGATTTGTGAATCTCTTCCACCCATTTAAAGGTATGTATATCTCCACATGCATGTAAAGGATCACTAATGCTGCACCACCACTGGTGTCTCATGTCCTTTCACATCACATTAGGTTGGCAAACAGAAACTACACAATGCAACATTTTCTAGCTGCTCTTTGTCTCTTTGGATCTTGTTTGCATGACATGGCTCAGTGCTCTGCTCCAGTCACAGAGTTTCAGCTCGACGGGGATTATCTAATAGGTGGACCTTTCGATGTTCATCGTGGCAGTGCTTACCATCACAAGCCAGAGGCTCTCGACTGCTCCAGGTGAGTCAAACAAAGTGGCCATCAGGTAGAGTGGACAGAAGTAAACAACGATCTATCACATTAATTCTGTACATTCAGAGGTTCTACCACAACCCAATAACCCAAACTAGGTAGTAAAGCAATATGATGTGAACTCACTCATCTGTTTGTGTCACCTTTCCTCTGTCCTCAGTCAACCCCTGGTTCTCTCAAAGTATCAGAAGCTTCAGGTGATGAGATTCTCCATAGAGGAAATCAATAACTCCACCAACTTACTGCCAAATGTGACGCTTGGCTACGACATATGCGACCACTGCTCTGATGCCCAGAGCTTCCCAGGCGTTTTTAACTTGCTCTCGTTGGATGGTTTGATCCAACCACGGGATGAAGCTCCAGGACGACGACCACAGTCGAGAGTGATGGCCGTGGTGGGACCCTCTCCAAGCACGCACACGCTGACGCTGGCTCCACTGTTCATGGTGGACCTCACCCCCATGGTCCGTCTGCTGCTATCTAGCTCAATACATTTCAACCTCACATCTAAGAATGTACTGAAAATGATTTTATGTCTATTGCCTTTTTAACAGATCAGCTATGGGTCTGCCAGCTCTGTCCTCTCAACAAAAGCTAATTTCCCCTCCTTCCTACGAACAGTGCATCCAAACACACGCAGTATTGGAGCGATCGTTAGCCTTTTGCAGCACTTCAGCTGGTGCTGGGTTGCCTTTCTGAACAGTCAGGACGACTTTGGCGTCGATTGACGGATGTTGTTCATAAACGGGATCAAGGACACAGAGATTTGCCTGGCGTACACAGCTGATCTGAATATGGAAACAAACTATCGGGAAGTGTTCAACACATAGAGGCACAGAGAATACACACCATCATACTTCTGGTTTCTGAAAGGATCGCTGAAGTGGTCCTGCAGTCAGCAATCCATCTAAACATCACAAACAAGGTGTGGGTGGCAGGAGAGGTTTGGGCCCTGAACAAAAGACTCCCAAAAGAGGACGGAATCAGAAATATTGGAACTGTCCTTGGGCTGTCTCAGCCGCTGCTAACAATACCTGGTTTCAGTGATTTTGTCTATTCCACCAAAATCCACAATCATCATGAAATCACCAAGGAACAGATGTTTTGTAGCCAGGTTTGCAACTGCAGCGGCCTCAGTGCTGAGGAGGTTGTTGGAGCAGACCCGTCTTTCTCCTTTCAGGTTTATGCTGCTGTGTACGCCGTGGCCCATGCCTTACACAACGCACTGGGCTGTGGAGCTGGGAGCTGTGACACCAGCATGACAGTGCACCCTTACATGGTGAGTTAACAGGGCTTTGCATGTTTCGCCTGGACCGAGTCCACTCCTGTTATTTCCATCTGTCAACCAGATGTTTGTCACTGTTTAAAGTCATCCTCACTCCCTGTATTCAATTTCACCCACATCAGGTTCTCACAGAGCTGAAGAAGTCAAACTTCACACTTTTAAACCAGAGTGTTGAGTTTGATGAGAACGGCGACCCCAAGTACGGAGCCTACTCCATAATCTACTGGAACAGCAGTGGAGTGGCAGAGGAGGTCGGCTTCTATGAGTTTAACCCAAGGGTCAATTTACTCATCAACAACAGCAGGATTCAGTGGCACACAAACGGAGAGGTGAGTTCTTTCTAATGGAAATAATTCATCAGCACCTTTTCCAATATCTTAAGTCTCTACTGGCTCTACTTCTATGTTTTTGTGCATTTTAACGGCCCTTTTACTATTTGTAACAGCTAAATATAACACAGAACATATGTCTTTTAAACCTGTCTTGTACAGGTGCCAACATCTCTGTGTTCCACTGAATGTCCGGTGGGACACGCAAAGAAGCAAAATGGAGTCTACAAATGCTGCTTCACCTGCAACATGTGCCCTTCAGGAACCTTCAGTAACGCCTCAGGTGAATAGTTGAACAGCAGAGGGAGAATGGCAGCTTCATCTTCCAGCTGTGAGCGGTGCTGAACAGTGAGGAAGTGAAGGAGCCGTTAAACATTAAAGCCGTAGCTGTGCCATGCACACTACTGTTCATTCTGTCCTCCTGTCCTGTGGAACAGCAGACCCCTACACCTGCGCCCCCTGCCAGGACACAGAGTGGTCTACAGCAGGAAGCACTTCCTGTCGCCTGCGGCTGGTGGAGTACATCCCCTTCACTGACGCTGGGGCCGTGCTGATCATGGCGGGGGCCTGTGCCTTCGTGGTCCTCACCCTCTCCATGTCTCTTCTCTTTGCTGTCAACTACCACACTCCTGTGGTCAGATCAGCTGGGGGACCCATGTGCTTCCTGATCCTAGGCTGCCTCAGTCTGAGCAGTGTGAGCGTCTTCTTCCACTTTGATAAGCCTAATCAGGCTTTTTGTATCTTGAGGTTCTTGCCATTTCTCCTGTTCTACACTGTTTGTTTGGCGTGTTTTGTTGTGCGCTCTTTCCAGATTGTCTGCATCTTCAAGATAGCTGCCAAGATCCCAAAGCTGCAGAGCTGGTGGGTGAAGTATCACGGACAGTGGTTGGTCATCGCTGTGGCCTTCGGTTTTCAGGCTCTCATACTCGTGACAAAGTATTCATCTGGTCCACCTCAACCTTACAATGAGACAGTTTGGTACCCAGACAAAATTATACTTGATTGTGAAATTGATCTGAAAGCGCTCTCTGGTCCTCTGCTGCTGTTGTCCTCTCTGTGCTCCCTCTGCTTCATCTTCTCCTACATGGGGAAAGATCTGCCCAAAAACTACAACGAGGCCAAAGCAATAACCTTCTGCCTGCTCCTGCTGATGCTCACCTGGATCTTCTACTCCACGGTTTACATCCTGTACCGGGGGAAGTTCATACAGATGCTACAGGCTCTGGCTGTGCTCTCCAGTCTCTACTCCTTTCTCTTCTTCTATTTCCTCCCAAAATGTTTCATCATCGTTTTTCAGTCCCAGAAAAACACACAGCAGTACTTTCAAGGTCTCATTCAGAACTATACGATGAGTCAGTAGCCACATGCAGCATACCTGAAACCTTGAACTTTAGCCGTATATAGAAGAATGAAATAAACAAAAGTCTCGTAATGTCAGTTTAAGCACACAGTATAAGATGTACATTTAAAATGTGGTCAATTAAAGCATTTTTAGTTGCTTTTTGTCACATAATGACAAATGGCATTCGTCCTGACATTTCAGATGTGAATGAACATTTTCAGAAAATTGTATAAAACACATGAATCTGTTTTGTACCAATAAAGATTGTTGGATGAATTTGTTGTGTGTGGTCCTCTGCAGCTATGTGGTAGTAAAGTAGCAGCTATAAGGATGTGAAATGGGTTGTTTCTGCATGATTACCACAGCATTGATCTTGCCACATAAGGGCAGTAAGACACTGTGACTGTCCTCCAGCAACAGACACGTCTAAAACTCAGTCATAGCCTGAGAACACATGAACATACATGTTAGAGACCACAACTAACTGTGACCATGGCTTTACAAGGTAGTCCTGTAAAGAGTCCTGTTAAAGAGTCAGTCTGTATCCTGACCTGAGTCTTTAACAGTGGAAACGAGTACGTACATTATAAAGTAACACTATACATGACATCTGTACAAATGGAAAGCCACTGCGCAATAATGCTCAAAATACTGCTTCCCATTAGGAAATAAGGTGGAAGGTGCTTTACCTGCCTCACTATCTGTTATCCATCCTTGATGAATGTTATTAACTAAACATCAGGAGAGACATGTCTTCCAAATGGGCAGAATGACATCCTCCACCCTTCCAAAACACATTTCCTGCATTCAAATTCTGGTGAGCTTCCCACTCATTTATCACTCAGAGATTGCAAATTTCACAAATGACCTCTGGGGTGCTGTGATTGGCATAAACCAAACATACTGGTCTGAATTTATTTGATTAGATTTACACCGTGTTACATCCTGATCTCTGCTCGGTTTATTGTTTTGTTTTTGTCATTGTCAAATCTGTCACAAGTAGGTTCTATTCCTGAAGAACGAACAAACGCTTTGAGAACTGTCGTAAAGGATCAGCTGGCGGTCTGGTGATAGTTTAACAGTATGTAGTCATCTGCGGGAGACTATGCTGAGCAGTTTAGAAACTGTTTGCATACTGATTTGTGAATTGCCCTAAATGCATTTTGAGGTATGCATGCATCACACCTCCTGCCTCTCCAGACGCACAAGGCTGCACCATCACGAGTGTTTCACAAGCTACTGCAGGTAGTAGCAAAGTCCTGTGAGCGTCCCCTTCAGATGGTCCGGTCCTGCAGGAATGAGGCATTTCCTTGCTTCTCTTTGTGTCCTGGGGTCCGTGTCCCTCGCCCTGGACCAATGCGCTGTCCCAGCCTCGGAGTTTCACCTGGACGGAGACTATCTGATAGGTGGGCTTTTTGATATCCATCATGCTGATGCACCTGTTCATCGTGACAGACCTGCGGTCATCGACTGCTCCAGGTGAGTTTCAAGATACAGTGATACATAAGGTGTGATGCCAGTCAGCATGCTTCAGGCGTCTCCAAACTACTCCACAAAGAGCCGTGAGGTGGCAGGGTTTTGTTGCAACCAGTCGAGAGCACAGTTTGGCCCATCCACAGTGTGAAGGTGAGGATCAGTGAAGTGAATGAGCCAGTTCTGCTGTGCTGCTGCTGGTTTGGACCCTGGCATAGCTGTTTGTTATGTTAACATTATTGCAAAGGGTTTGAGCTGTTGGCTCCTAACGAGTGAGGGTTCACAGACATCAGGGTTGAAGGGACTGAGGAAAAACTTGTTGCAAAGATGTTTTGAAGTTTTGAAGCTAGACTAAGAATAATTCTCTCTTGTTCCCTCTCTGCCCTCAGGCAACCCTTCCTGCTGTCACATTATCGAAGGTTTCAATCGATGAGATTCTCTATAGCGGAAATCAATAACTCCACCAACTTACTGCCAAATGTGACACTTGGCTACGAAATATTTAACCACTGCTCTGATGCACAGAGCTTCCCAGACGTTTTCAACTTCCTCTCCTTGGGTGGCTTGATCCAACCACGGGCTAAAGCCCACAGACAGCGACCGTACTCCGGAGTGATGGCGGTGGTGGGACCCTCTCCCAGCACCCACACGCTGACGCTGGCGCCACTGTTCATGGTGGACCTCATTCCCATGGTCCGTTCAAAACAGAAGGAACAACGTCAAAATCTGGACCTTCTTTTATAACAGCTTTCATTCATTTCCCAGACTGAAATGTTTTCTGTGACTCTTTCCAGGTGAATTACGGATCTTCTAGCACAGTCTTCTCACAAAAAACGAAATTTCCTTCCTTCATACGAACAGTCAATCCCAGCAAACGCGTCATAGACGTGATCGTGAGGATTCTGCAGCACTTCAGCTGGCGTTGGGTTGCCTTCCTGAACGATGACGACGACTTTGGCACCGATGGACTGGAACTGTTCATGAAAAGAGTTGCCAGCACCAACGTCTGCCTGGCCTACACCAACAGCCTCAACCATGATCCAGACTACTCCACAATATTCAGGCAGGTAGAGCTGCAGGGGATTCATGTCATCATCGTGTTTGCCATTGAGAAGACTGCTGAGGCCATGATCAAGGCAGCCATAGCACTGAACATCACAAGCAAGGTGTGGATAGCTGGAGACTCCTGGTCCTTGAACAAAATTCTGCCAAAAGAGGAAGGAATCAAAAATATTGGAACAGTCCTCGGAGTGGCTCAGCCTTCAGTGATAATGCCTGGTTTCAGTGATTTTATCTATTCCACCAAAAGTGTGAGTCGTTGTGAAGCTAAAGAGCAGATCAATGAAACAACAAAGCCACTGATGTTTTGCAACCAGGTTTGCAACTGCAGTGACGTGAGTGCTCAGGCAGTCCTTCACTCAGACCCGTCGTTCTCCTTTTCGGTGTATGCGGCGGTGTACGCCGTGGCTCACGCCTTGCACAACACGCTGCGCTGTGGAGCCGCCGGCTGCCGGCCCAGGACCACGCTGCACCCTTACATGGTGAGGGCACACAGAGCAAAGTTCTACTGTCTCACTGTCCCAGGTCTCATCTCTTTGTGCTGTTTAAACGATGTTGATAGGTCAACAGCCTGAAGGCTCTAAAGCCAGACACACGGCTATGTACATGTGCTGCTGTGCAGACAAAGTGATGGTCATCTGACATCTGTGTTCCCACGTCAGGTTCTGGCAGAGCTGAAGAAGACTAATTTCACACTTTTAAACCAGAGTATTCAGTTTGATGAAAACGGCGACCCGGTGTTTGGATCCTACTCTGTCGTCTTCTGGAACCACGACGGGGAAGCGGAGGAGATCGGTTTTTATAAATTTCAGCCATTTGTAAACTTCTTCATCAACAACAGCAAGATTCAGTGGTATGGCACAGGAGAGGTGAGTTGCATCTTTTCTAGTTCTAATGACATGTATTAAGGTATTTGTATCATTCAGTGAATCATGAATTCTGTGCTGCTTTGACTGCGCCTGTTCTAGTGATTTTTTTACTTGATGATGGTGAAATACAGTTGTTTGTTGTTAAACGAGACGGCTACTGTAGTCTCTTAATGAGAAACACTGCTAACTAGGTGATTACCCTTTACCGGAGCTACGATGCCCTAAAGGCATCAGAACAGATCATGTGTTCACAGTCCTCTTCTGCTGCCATTGGTGTCTGGTGCAGGTGCCGACATCTCTTTGTTCCCCAGAATGTTCTGCAGGATACGCAAAGAAGCAACATGGCATTCACAAGTGCTGCTTCAGCTGTGACATCTGTCCCAAAGGAACGTACAGCAACGCCACAGGTAAGTCACAGAAATAGCATAATGCACCTTCATGGAAGCGCATTTAAGCAGGGGAACAATTTCAGAGTGTGAGAGCCAAGATGGCAAACCGCGTACCAACCAAGCCCCAGCCCTCTGTGACGCCACCTATTGGTTTGAGGGGCCACTAACAAGCCAGTAGTTTGACTCGCATCCATCTTGACGCTGGCGTCTTCACCTCTGTCATCGTCAACATCCCCGCTCATCCATACGATCCACGTCAGCAGCTAAACGCTGCCCATTCATCTGATTCATGCAACTCCCCTCTCAGCCAAATGTACACGCCCACATTCATTCTTGTTTTTTGAGCTCTATTATGTTATTTATTGTGGGATTATTTGCAAATTGACCACCAGATTACATGATGGCACAAGAAAGTTCATCTTGTGTTTTGGCTCAAATTTACTCAACATGATGAGGGGAAAATGTCATTTAAAATTCAGAAACAATCAATGCATCTACCAGTAACTACAACAGTACAACAGTATAAACATTCACTTTGTTGTCTATCTATGGTGGGTCATCAGCCTTACCTTATACCTTATACTTACCTAATAACATCAAAAACTGAGGGTGACCGTGCAGCCTCTAACCCTCCTGTCCTCCTGTCCTGTGGAACAGCAGACCCCTACACCTGCGCCCCCTGCCAGGACACAGAGTGGTCTACAGCAGGAAGCACTTCCTGTCGCCTGCGGCTGGTGGAGTACATCCCCTTCACTGACGCTGGGGCCGTGCTGATCATGGCGGGGGCCTGTGCCTTCGTGGTCCTCACCCTCTCCATGTCTCTTCTCTTTGCTGTCAACTACCACACTCCTGTGGTCAGATCAGCTGGGGGACCCATGTGCTTCCTGATCCTAGGCTGCCTCAGTCTGAGCAGTGTGAGCGTCTTCTTCCACTTTGATAAGCCTAATCAGGCTTTTTGCATCTTAAGGTTCTTGCCATTTGTTTTGTTCTACACTGTTTGTTTGGCGTGTTTTGTTGTGCGCTCTTTCCAGATTGTCTGCATCTTCAAGATAGCTGCCAAGATCCCAAAGCTGCAGAGCTGGTGGGTGAAGTATCACGGACAGTGGTTGGTCATCGCTGTGGCCTTCGGTTTTCAGGCTCTCATACTCGTGGCCAGCTATGCCAATAACCCCCCTCAGCCCTACAACGAGACAGTTTGGTACCCAGACCAAATCGTTCTAAGTTGTCAAATGAACCTTAATCAATCATATGGTTCACTTTTTCTGTTGTTATCTCTGTGCTCCCTCTGCTTCATCTTCTCCTACATGGGGAAAGATCTGCCCAAAAACTACAACGAGGCCAAAGCAATAACCTTCTGCCTGCTCCTGCTGATCCTCACCTGGATCATCTTTGCCACAGTGTGCACGCTTTACCGCGGCAAGTTCATCCAAACTCTCAACGCCATGGCAGTGCTCTCCAGCCTCTACTCCTTCCTGTTGTGGTATTTCCTCCCAAAATGTTACATCATCATTTTTCAGCCTCAAAAAAATACAAAGCAGTACTTCCAAGGTCTCATTCAGAACTATACGATGACGATGGGCCAGTAGCGATGTCCAGTAACTGTACTGATGTAGCTCAATGAGGAAACTAGCTAAAGATCAAACATGAAATAAGTCCAGTAAGTTAAGGAACAGTTAAAGTAGTTCATATGTCACTGATTGTACATACGGATTAGAGCTCACCATCTTCCTCTACGTTCTTTAGCCAAACCAACAGAATGTTTCACTTTTACTGGACCTTTCTGGGTTTGCTGGACAAACATCATCTGCACATACTTATTTTCTCTCTTTTGACGATTTTACAGGTCTGTTTTCTGAAGAAATACTGCACAATGTAGTTGAGGTTCTTTGGTTTTTATTTATCATCATACTCATGAGGTCCTATTATTGCTGTTTGCTTTGTTTGTGTTTTTACTTTTCCACTTCACCAACAGCTCCACATGGTGGCGCCACTTCACAGTGCTGCGCCTCAGTTTCACCTCAGACACGCATCTGCAGTTTTCCTCAGGATCAGACAATAGAAAACCGTATTATGCGGTTAGTTGTTGGTGCTTTTTACCAGTAAGACAAATGCATGGTGTGAATGAAGCAACACAGCGAAGATGAACAGCAACCTCAGCAAAGTGCAATGGTGTGTTTCCTCTTTCCAACATAACATTTCTGGACCGTTTCTGACCGGTTTCATCGATTTCGTCCGATTTGTGTTTACTTGTGGGAATTATATTTCTCATTAGTATTTGATTTTATTGTTAGTATTTTTGTGCACGTGTGTCTGTCCCTCTTTCTTTGTCTTTGTACTGTAGATAATGTCATGTCAAGAGTAGCTCTATAAACTGCTGAACAATAAAAGCCTCTGATCCCTTGATGTGATGATGACTTTGGTTTGGGTCACACTGATTTTTTTTCATCTTATTCTGTCTCTGTCTTTAGCTGAATCTAAACATGAGAAATATATTTAATCACAATGTGATGATGTTTTATGTTTTTGCTCAGGAATAGACTATAAATTGTTTTAGCTCAGATTTGCTCAAAATAATGAGGGAAAATGCTCATTTAAAATTCGGTTTCATTTGGTCTCAGCTCATTAAAGCTCTTGTGAGTAAAAGCCTGCCTCTGAAGCAGACTGTCCCAGTGTCAATCAAACCAGTGTTCCCATTAAACTAAAGTCTACAATCATAGCTGGAACACATCAGATGCTGAACACACCTGCTCTCCGCTTTTTGGACTTTTAGTCAGATGTCAAACTGCAGGTTATTGCCCTGGGGACTTGTACTGTGTGCAGCGAAGATCATGTCTGATCTGCTACAGTCGGAGGATTTTCACTGGTCCATGTGTCCTCACTCCTCTGCGCAGCAGCAGCTTTGCAGGCTGAGTCTGAGTCTGGGTCCTGTCCTGGTTCAGGGTGGGGGAGAGCCTCCCACCACAGGGGTCTGTGCCTCTTCTGGAGGGTAAATTGCCATTTTGTTAAGGCTATTCAGTTTCCTGGCGGGGAGAACAGGAGGATGGACCGTGAAAGTAGGAACGAATTGGTAAACGGTGCCACTTAGCAGGGCAGATGGCCCGGTGCGGGCCCGGGACGCCGACACCAACAAATTGACGATTTCATACCAATTTCAGACTCACATTCACCACACACGTTGTCAGCGGTTTTTGCGTGTTGACCCACATGTTGGAGGGTTAAAAAGTAACGTAGCTGGCGTCACGGTGAATAAAATAGCACCACCGTCCCGGTGTTTAATTCAATGAAATACCCGGACCACAGTAACGCTGTTTGCTTTGGATTTCGTGCCGTCAAATTATCCTGCGTTTAATTCATATTCTGAGAAGTGATTATTTTCATTTAAGGCTACAAATGGCAACGAGACAGACTACAAGATGAGATATTCCTAGATTGGTCCCATGAGCGAGATTTTGTTGCCGCAGCAAAGACAATGACAGAGAAACAGTGACAGGATAAAATGGCAGGAAAACAGATGCATGTCACACCTCAACTGCACAGCAGTATAGTGAAGGTTGCACATTACATATTGGAGAAAATGTATCACAGATGAAACCTTTATAATGAATGTGTAATAAATGAAATGTCGGGGACGTGTCCAGGAGGAGGAGGCAGCTCAGCTCCTCCGCTGAGCCAGAGGATGAACAAAACACTGGCGTTTTACAGAATCTGGAGCGAGGAGAATTGGAGGAACGCCCCGGGGCTTTCAGCTGTACCTCTCAATGTTCCACCTCGGGCAGATAAAGGAGAAACCCTGGGAAACGCTTGGCCTGAACTGCTCTGTCCTCCCGCACCCGCAGGAAAAACAAAACGCAGTTTCAGTGAAGGCCGTTCACTTCTGCTGCCATGTGGGATTAGCTCCGTCTGACTCCTCTCCTCCTCATCATCTCTGCACCTTCTGGTCTCCAGCTTCACTTCATCTGCAGCTCCTGTATCTGCAGCTCTGTGTGTTTTCTCTTTGACGCCTCTGATGTGATTATTAACAGAGAGACTGGTTAATGACTCAATGAATTCATGTCGCAAAGGAGTTAAATATCCTCACATCTCCTCCCTGTCAGTGCGTCCAGCGCAGACAATCAGCCGCAGGTTAATGTTTGCTGGAGCTGCTTGTCATCAGCTGTCTGGGTGTGATGTGCAGAGCTGCGTCTCACTGCTTCATAAATCCATCACAGAGTCTTCAGATGTGGACTTCATTTATAAAGACAACTTTTCCAAAACCCTGGATCCAGACGCAGCCTCGTCACATTAATCTGAGTGACTCAGCTGTGATGAAAGCGCAGCAGAAGCGCTAAAACCAACTCCCTCGCAGGTTTTCTCGCTGTGTCTCTGTTGTTTTACGCGGTCACTGCGCTCAAGTCGCTGCTTTTCTCATTCAAATCTCTCAAGTGCTTCAGAGTAAATGGCAGATGTTTTGCAATTCAAGGCGCATCAATGCCCGTGTGCTTTGGTCCCGAACAAAGGCTGCTGCTTTTGTTGGCCGCTGCTGTCTTTCAGCCCCGATCCGCACAAAGGCTTCATCCTCCAGCGAGTTATAAAGTTACTTTCCAGTCAGTTCATTTGGGCCTCAGAGAAAACCTTCAGCCATGTTAATGTGCTCCCGCTCCTTTCAGGGTCACCTTTGTCCCCACAGCACAGGCTGAAGAAGTGAGGAGCAGCCTTCACACATTATTCATGATCTGATGTTTGATGTTCCTCAGCTTTGCTCGCTCAGCCTCCGTCGCGTGGCTGCGCAGCCGCAGCCTCCATCTGCGCAGGCGCACCAGTTCTGCACCTGAGCGGCTGCACCTGTCCTTCTACCTGCTGGTGCTCCCCCTCAGTATCCCCCTCCTCCTTTTTATCTTTCACCTCCTCCACCTCTTCCTCCGCTTCCTCCTCCTCCTGCGCGCACTTTGCGGCCTCTGCTGCGCCTGAATGGAGGCGGTGCAGCGATTCGCCTCGCTCACGTTGCGCTAAATTGCGACTCTGCTTGCGTGTTTTCAGAGAAAGTCCTCCTGCGGCTTCCTGCAAACAACCCACAAAGCTGCAGGAGGGCAATAAGAAATAATGAATAATGTTTACCACGCACTACGACTTCGACACGCTGATATTGTGTGTGTGTGTGTGTGTGTGTGTGTGTGTGTGTGTGTGTGTGTGTGTGTGTGAGAGAGAGAGAGAGAGAGAGAGAGAGAGGAGTTTGTTTTGATGAAAGGTGCAAGCAGAGCAAAATAAAAAGCAGCATCACCTCGTGGACAGATGAATGAACAAAAAGAGGTTTGTGCTGCTCATCCTCGCTCGTAGAGCTCGTCTCTGTGTGACTGGGTTATTTCTGCGGGTGTTGAACCTGCTCAGGTCGTGGTCTGTCCTGCTCTCCATCCTCTCTCTGAGGTGGCTGTTTGCCCTTCAGGAGAGGAGCTTGTCTGGCCACGGGTCCAACAATTGGTTTGCAAATGTCTCAGTTTGTCTCGAAGAGGAAAATAGTTTATTGCAGTAATTGAATAATTGCTCGGCTAATTGTTGTTAACAAGTTCCCCAATAGTCCGATTATTACAGAAGCATTGTGAGGGCCCCGGCGGAGTGGTCCATGACAAAGCAGCGGCGGGGTTAATGAGTGACTGGGCCCCGGGGCCCTTTATTAACATGCACTTAACTTGTCCTTTAGTGGCGCAGCGTCATGGAGCGCTCAGCGCGCCGTTGCGCTTTTCTCATGGATAGATGAGGAGAGGAGCAGGAAGCGGATGCTTTAATCACACAGATACTGCCCCTCCCTTCATTTCACTTCTCTTTCTTGACTTCAGGCAGAAAACACTAATTGACATTACACCGAATAATGAGCGGTGAGCGGCGCGCTGAGCGGCCCCGGCCTCATGTGTTCACAGCAGGCGTGAAAAGGCGGATGATCCGGAGCCCGAGGAGGACAAAGGAGCGCAGGCTGCTCCCTCCACACATCGCGCACTGATTTCATCCCTATTAAATGCTTCTCAACTGCGCATTTTACGCAATTAGTGTCTCCAGACACGGAGCTGACAGTCACCCTGACCACACAGCAGCGACGCGTCTGATCCAGGTTGAAGTGTATGTAGCACCGGACATGTGTCCATCACTGTATCCTCCTCCTCCTCCTCCTCCTCCTCCTCCTGTCTCCTCTGGTAGGACTGCTGCTCCATCCTCCCTTGGTCTGAAGAACAGCGCAGGATTTGTTGCTGCTGAAGTCTGTTGCCTCAGTGCTTTTCTCCTACTCTGGATAAAGGCGGAAAAAGAAAAATAACCACTCGTACACTCAGTACCTCTGCACACATAGAAGCTGCACGTCGATCAGCTGCAGTTTGCACTTGAGTTAAAGTTTAACAAAAAAGCACAGTATGACAATGACGTGAAATAAAAGCATAACGTCAATGTCTGTATTCAAATGAAAAGAAACAGTCTCATATAAGAAGTCACAGAGCAACAGCAATAAATCACAGCAAAGCAATACATCAGCTGAACATAACCACGGACATTCACTCTACATTCACTGATATTGTCAATTTTCATATTTTAAAATATTTGTTAGATTTTTCTCCCAACTTTTTAACTGTCAGTAGCTTGCCTGCCTGCCTGTCTGTCTGCCTGCCTGCCTGCCTGGCTGTCTACCTGCCTGTCTGCCTGCCTGTCTGTCTGTGGGAGCATCGTGTGTGGGTATAAACCCTGGTGTGACTGGTGTCTTTCTGGAGGCAGCACCGTGATAATTCCTGCGTGTCTCCACAACCTCTCGATTTTCTGGTGCCCAACAAGAGTCCACCTGCCCCAGCAGCCTCCTCCTGCTGCTGCAAACACACACACACACACACACACACACACACGCACACACACACACACACACACACACGCACAGGCAGAGAGAGAAATGAACACTTTAGGACTCTGAGGCTTTTGTGATCCTGCAGGTTTTGTCTCCGGCGCTGAGGCACCGCGGAGAATCACGGGCCGCCTCCGATTCTCCACACTGGGCAAAGAAAAGAGCCAGGCCTGGGAAAGACACACACACACACACACACACACACACACACACGGTTCAGTATGTCGCCAGTGCAATAATAACTTAGTTTATGTTACATATAACCCATATTTAGAAATGTGCTCATGGTGAGACAGCTAAAGGCGTGTTCTCTAGTACACACTGCATTTTCTTCCATGTTCATTTTCCGTCTCCTCACAGGATATTAGTATAATGAGTAAAGTGCACTATTGGTCTGACGCAGACTAAAGATGAAGGTTAAGGTAAAAAAAAAAATCAGCAGATAAAATAAGAGTGTGATAAATGTCAAACCTGTGTATGACATTTATGTGTATGTATACACAGTGTCTATTCCTACATCCGTGCAGTTTGTACTGGTTGAATAAAATGAAACCAACAAATCTAAAGAAAAGAAAAAGAAAGAAATCCAGGTGACTGGTTCACACCAGTGAAAACAAGTAGCGTTGTGACTGTTTCTTCAAACTATAGGAATCAGTATCTGAAATGATTGGCATGACTGTGGTGTGTTTAGGGCCCTCGCGGTCGGCCGTAAATGAGGGTGTTGCTCTGTTCAGACAGGCGGGACCATCTGCATTCACATGTTAATGATTGTCTCTATATAAATGCACTCAGCACAGCTCTCACATTCCTGCACCACTGAGACACAGATCAACTTCAAGGAGAACAGGAAAAACAGGATGGTGGCCACAGGAGACTGCTCGGAGAAACCCAAACCAGCCTCTGGAAGCAAGGTGTGCAGAGTCTCTGAGGATGGGCAAACGTTTCAGGGCTGATGTGGCTCACACATGTTAACAGATTCATCTTTTTTCTGCAGGTGTCAAAACCTCTGATGGAGAAGAAGCGCAGGGCGCGCATCAACAAGTGTCTGGAGCAGCTCAAGTGTCTGCTGGAGAGCTACTACAGCAGCAGCGTGAGTGACTCCACCACAACCTGCACATCACAGCTGCAGCCAAGCCGAGGAGCAAACAACTCACTGTTTGTTCTTTTTTGTGCAGATTCGAAAGCGGAAGCTGGAGAAGGCGGATATCCTGGAGCTGACTGTAAAACATCTGAGGAACCTGCAGAAGATCCATAGCTGTAAGTTCCACACGCACACACACACACATACACACACACACACACACACACACACACACACATGCGTGTTAATCTTTTATCACCTCAGTTTTTCAAACTTTTCACCTTTATCCAAAGTGATTCTTTTCTTCTGTTCATTCTTCTTTTGTTCATGTCCCTTTGACCACACCATACCCTTCAGGTTTAATTAATTAATTAATTAATCTCATTTAGATAACGAGGAGTCTTTGCAGGACCAGTGTGTGTGAGCACAGATGGAGAATAACCTTTCTCTCTCCTCTTCCTTCTCCAGGTGCTGTATCAGACCACACAGATTTCCAAGCCGGCTTCCGTAGCTGCCTGGCCACCGTCAGCCGGTACCTGCAGCTGTCGGAGCCGCTGCATCCGGACGAGGCGCCCGCAGGAGGGGACAGCGGTCCTGGGGGGCCCCGGGGCCTCCCGCCGCTTCCAGCCGCGCTGCAGCGCAGGGACACGGCCTCGGCCATAGCCGCGGGCCCCGGGGGCCCCGGGGGCCAGACCGGGACCCTCTGGGGCCACAGCCTGGCCCCGCAGCGCGCAAACGTCCCAGCGCTGACAGAGAAGAGCGCAGAGCAGCGCAAACACAGAGAGGCGCAGTGCGCCAGGGCCGCAGACATGTGGAGGCCTTGGTAGAGTCATTGTACTGAGCCCACGTTACTGAACTGTTGTTATTTGTTGTTGTTATTGCACTGTAAAGATTTGTTATTTTACTACAAACTGTTTATTTTCTTAATAAAATCGATAAAAACAAGAATGAGTCGCTTCCTTCGTCACATCAGCTTCAGACAAAGTAACAGATCATTTAATCAGACTGAGAATCAGAACCGGATTTAAGAATCCATTTAATCTTTATTTAGACTCAAGTTTCTGTTGGTATGTATGGTGAAGTCTGATTGATCTGTTACTCAGAAACTGTGTAAGTCTCTGTGTTCAGCACAGAAGTGTTTCAATGTGATGGGGTGTGTGTGTGTGTGTGTGTGTGTGTGTGTGTGTGTGTGTGTGTGTGTGTGGTAGAACTTAATTGTTCTACTTTGTTCTGCAGCAATAAAGAATTTGTTTTGGTGACAGACAACAGGAGAGGGACAAGTTGGTTAGTACAAGACATGAGGTTAGAGCACAGAATACACTGAATAAATAGAATAAATAGAATAAACGGAATAAACAGAATAAACAGAATAAACAGAATAAATAGAATAAACGGAATAAACAGAATAAACAGAATTAATAGAATAAATACAATAAACAAAATAAATACAATAAACAGAATAGATAGAATAAACAGAATAGATAGAATAAATAGAATAAATAGAATAAACAGAATGCTTGACACATGTATGTGTCGTGTGCAGGTCTGATGCTGAAGCTATGAGATCAGGGCTGAGATGAGGATTCTCTGAGGATAAAATGTTTCATTTAAAAGATTTACACATTAAATGTTGTCATCGTATCAGCTTTAATCTGCAGGTGGAGACCTGTGTGTGCTCGGTACAGACCAGCAGAGAGGGTCAGGGTGAGGGACGGAGGGTGAGGGACGGAGGGTGAGGGACGGAGGGTGAGGGACGGAGGGTGAGGGACGGAGGGTGAGGGACGGAGGGGGGCTCTTCCTGGCCTTCTTTTCTTCTCCACTTTCACGCCTAAAAAACCGAAACAGCAGCAAATCAGCAGAAAATCAGATTCTTGT
Source organism: Karalla daura (assembly GCA_029224185.1). Lineage (NCBI taxonomy): Eukaryota > Metazoa > Chordata > Actinopteri > Chaetodontiformes > Leiognathidae > Karalla > Karalla daura. Next base: position 536,152 of record CM055193.1, on the reverse strand, counting down.
ACAACAGCACCACGATTTTCTGCCCAGTTATACACGGAGCGTTCTGTGCTCTCTCTGAGAGCCCCTCCCCCTCCGTCCTTATCTTCAGTGTCAGGTGCAGTTTCATTTCTTACACCCCAAACAATTAAACGCTTGTTACGATGTTTTCTTGTCTTATATCGATCCCAGCTGCAGTATCACATAAGTGACTGACAGCTGTTATCTACAGACACTAACATGTTCAGAATAGAACAGAAATGACAACACCAGTAAAAACACAGTTTGGGATAAGATAATACGATTTCCTGTAACAATACCGCAGATATTCCTTAGCTCAACTTAACTTTGCTGTGTCTGATCAGAAAATATTGTCATGATCATGTCTCGGACCCATTAGCTGTGCCTCCTTTTAGTTTACCATGCACAGGATAGTATATACATAAACATCCTTCTTACAACATAATAAACGATGACTGTATCGATGTGAATTAGATTTCAGGTTTAGAAATGTGACATCGTCCTAGAGGTAAATTAGCTAACTTAGCTAAACAGTTTGCTAACAGACACAACTTTCAGTTCAAATTGAAAACTTTTAAAAGCATTTAAGTGACTGATGATTGACTAAAACATCACACTGATTTAAGTAGGTTTCACATGAGTTGTGGATAATGACAGCTATTTGTTAAAGAAGAAACTTAAACAATGTCAAATACGCAGGAGACCCGACTTACCTGAGCTATGACGTTCTGCGATATGGTAAAGCTAATTGCATCATATTTTGATTGGTCACAAAGGTCAAGGGTCATATGATGCAACAAGTACAGATGTGATAATGATGTATCGAAACCCCAAGCCGGGCCGCCGCTGGTGACCTCTAGTGGCGGCTGGTGTCACCCTCCCACGTTACACTGCTTGTAATGTGGATGTGTGCAGAACCACAGCTGTGGTCGTTCAGTGGAGCAGAACAGTGTGTTCAGAGAGGGACGAGTGTGAATCACAGCTGTGGAGGCTCTGCTCCTGTGCTCCTCTCGCAGGCTGGGACAGCATGGAGGAGAGATGATCTGGCTGAGCAGAGAGAAGGCTGCACTCCGTCTGGGTCAAGTTCTCTTTACCCAGTAAATAAGGACTAAACCCACAGCTCAGTGTTTGCTGGTCAGATCCTAAACCCTCTGTAAATCCTTCTCTCCACAACAGAGGCTGAGGGCACAAGAAGTTGGTTTTGTAGAAGAAAAGAGAAACCATGTGACTTTGCCTCTGAATGGCCTTAAACTCTCCTCTGAGAGTCTCTATGAACTCTGCCCAGCATTGTTGCACTGGCCTCGTTTGGTTTTCCTGCATAATAGCGACGCACTTCAGAGCAGAGAGGCGCAGCAGCAGAGAATGAGTTATTAGCATCAGACTGGCTCCAGTCAAGCGAAGGGGGGGCCCTGAGGGCCCCGCAGGTCCCCAGCTCCAGGCACAGCCAGCACGGCCTGAGGGGGGCGCTCACCTGATGCTGAGAGTCCTCAGGTACATGAAGCTGCCAGAGCTCAGGTCACATGAGCAGAAACTCTGAAAAAAAAATCTGAAAAATAACATCACAGTCATTTCAGTCAGCGTTAACTCTATCAAATCTGTCTCTAGATTGGTTACATAGAGATAGAGGATATATATTATGATACATATTTGATATGTGTGTGTGTGTGTGTGTGTGTCCTGCTTTTAGCACACTGCTGTACTGTGAAGTTTCCCTCGTTGTCTGGATTTTCAACAACAGTTCAGGTAAAGCTGAGACCTTCAGCATGTGGACTCATTCTAGTGGTCATAAAAGTCTCAGCATGAAGCTAAGACTTCTGAAAAGACGCTCTGAAGCATTGTCTTGTGAATTTATTCAGTCATACCTTTTTTACAAAGTCGTCATCTGAACAATAAAATCATAACAATTCACATCATTCATATTAGAGTCATAAATCATTGAATATGTTACAAAATCATATTTTTAATATCGTAAACACAAGAAAATGCTGAATGCAGCAGCGTTGGACAGGGGAAGTGATGTCTCTCATCACCTGGATCAGCTGCAGCCAGTGACGTTAACTCATCACCGATGGAGCAGACGCTGGAACACACACACTCAAAACGCTTCCCATGAGTAAGGCTGCCAGGGGAAAGTTTGCTTTGTCTTCATAATCTTGATAATTTCTCAAACCTAATTTTACAAATACATTCATATTAGCAGTTACCGTCTGAGAGAGGTCAAAGTTCAAAGTTTATATTTAGGTAAGTTCTGCTTTGTAAAGTTAAGAGGAAAACCACAGGTAATTTAGTCATATTATTCCTTCTAATTGATAATTGTACGTGAATTATATTCTTGGTCCCAATATATTCTTATAAAAGCGATCTACTCTTTATGTTAACACAGACCTGACTGCGGCTCTATGGATGCTCGCTCTAAATCACGTACTGAAACAAGAACGTCTCCAGCACTGAAACCATCAGCACGTGACTCCATCTGCAGCCTTGACTGTCTGCATTCCTTGGCAACATATTGATGGATTAAAGGTTGAGACCAGTGTGTAGGTGATCAAATCTGATCAGTGTTTGAGCCTGTTTTTGAATCTTTTTATTTCATCTTCCCTCTGATAGAGCATGTTATTGTCGCCTGTTAACACATCACAGAGACAGACAAAGGTGAGGTCAGGCTGAGACGCTCCGTCCATGGAGACAAAGCTACAGCTGCATCTCCTGCAAACGTCCTGTGAACCAGGAGGACTGGGAGGGAATTCTGAGCAAAGGTCTCGTTAAACATAAAAGAACACCAAACCATGAATCCAATACCCTCCATATATACATGACGCGCCAGCCTTCAGGAACTGACTTCACATTTTCTTTAAGAATTTAGGGGTCTTCACATTATATCTCAATATCTCACAATGTAACTGTAAAATCACTGGAATTAGAAAGTTTGGGATTGACACTCTCAGTTCACTTCAACATAAGGTGCTGGAAATAAGCATTTCAGGTGTTGTGAATCATAATGTAAATAGGATAAAAAAAGAAACCATGTATAACGTGTGCTTTAGTGGTAGACAGGGCAATAATCAGGAAAGTTTGGCATCAAAGCAAATGTGTAGATACAACAGAACACACAGCCGTCACAGGCTAAAATAAAGACAGTGTCAAGTTCTTGTTCAAAGAAAGAGAGAACGAAAGAAAGAGAGAAAGAAAGAGAGAAAACCCCAACAACCACCTCTTTCAATTCTTTGAAGAACATTTCATAAGAAACAACATCAAACAGCAAAAACAAGGTGTGGGAATGTTCACGCCATTTAAAAACAGTTTGTTTGTGCTAGTGTTGGAAAATAAAGTCCTCACATCGTCGGTGTTTCCTCCGAGATGTGAAAGCTGAATGACGCCGAGCGTTTCACTCGTCTGCGTCTACAAAATCACCTCCCAGAGTCTGCCCAGTAGGCCCAGTAGGCCCAGTAGGCCCAGTAGGCCCAGTCGGCCCAGTAGGCCCCCCCAGGGTCAGAGACAGGTGAATAGACGGAGGAGGCCAGCAGCTCTCTGGGGTTCCTTCATCGTTCCTCCATCGCTGGAACCTTCAGGACCTTCAGGTTGTGGAGCCGACGGAGTCGGAGTGAAAGGTGATGTAGCCTGAGGACGACGCCGAGGGGGTGCTGACAAAACTGTTTGTGCTTCCTTTGCTCTCCGCTTTGCTCAGGTGCTTCTGATGCGGCCAGTCCGCTGCAGCCCCGCCCCCTGCCTCCCCAGCCCCGCCCCCAGCACAGGCCCCGCCCCCCGTCCTGGGCCTGCAGTGGCCCGCAGTCTGCTGGCCGCGTGCGGGGGAGCCGTCGGCCCGGCTCCTCCTCCCGTCGGGCCGCGGCGTCCCCTCGGGCGAGGTCCCGCGGCCGCTCCCTCGCTTGTGCTCCGAGAGGCGCCGCAGCGCCTGCGGCTCCCGCTCGAAGTCCGTGAGGGCGAAGTGCGGCAGGGCGGCGTGCTGGGCGGCGTGCTGGGCGGCGTGCTGGGCGGCGTGCTGGGCGGCGTGCTGGGCGGCGTGCTGCTCGTACGGGTTGGGGACCAGGGCGATGGCGGAGGCGCGGCGGGGGCTCTTGCGGGGGCTGGGCAGCGGCGTCTCGTCGATGAAGTTGACGACCTCGTCGCGGCTGAAGCAGCGCAGCTCGTCCTCGTAGCGCTCGCCGCCGCACACCACCCGCGGCAGGTGGCGCAGCGCGTGCATGCTGTCCTCAGAGCGGCGGCGGCGGCGGCGCTGCGGCGGCTGCTGCAGGCTCTCCTCGTGGAAGGAGGCCAGGCTGCTCCTGCGCCTCTCGTGGCGCGGTAAGGTGCAGCTGTAGTGGGCACTCACTATCATGTCCTCGGTGGAGCCCCAGCGCTGCAGGTAGGACGGGATCCGGTCGCTGGTCCACATGTCGGTTTCGTCGTGGGAGTATCTTCTTGTAGGGGGCACCTGAACGCAACACACAGACCACAGCCTTCAGTCCACACACACACACACACACGCACACACACACACACCTACAAGTCTATGGCAACACACAGCAGCAGGAAATCTGGCAGGATAAAGGTGACCGAGAATGGAGGATTTATTGTTCTCGGATGTTGAAGCTATGGAGTACTGGTTGCAGATGTGACTCAGCCACACCAAGGCTTTCCTCCGACTGGCTGCCACTTTCATAAACGTGATGTATGTGTTTTTGTGAAATACTGTTTAAGGATGACCATATAGATTAGTCTAGAGCTTAGTTTTTAGAGTGCACTGTCTGTACTATCACTTTCACTTCCAGTCTATCTACCTGTTGATCTATCTATGAGAGGGACCATTCCTCTCTGTTCTCTGGTGTCAACATAGAAGCTATGAACTCTGGTTCCATCAGAGTCTATTCTACAATCCTGTTTATAGCTGTGAGAATATTACGCTCTGGTTCTGCTCAGATCTGGCTCCTTTAATGCTGATCTGGCAACCACACCTACACTGGTTTTGTGTCACACTCAGATTTTATGTCACATTTGTTTCAGTATCTGAAATGAGGATGTGACAATGTCCAGAATGTTCAGATTGTTGTTATGGAACAAAGTGTTTTTCTTGTCATTCTAGGTCACCTTTATGCAACAGTTGGATAGCTTGAATACACAGAAATCTACTAAAATGAAGGATTTTACATGTAGGATTCTAAATAATACACAGTTTAATCATGACACTCATCTGCAGTCGTCCCAATGAACTGCTTTGACTAATGATTTTGGTTGATGGAACACAAAAAATATCTTTAGTTATTCAGCTGTAAAATCCTACATGCTGCACATTTACACTGCTGGACCAAGAACAACTTTAACTTATTTGTCTAATTAATCCCTCAGAAATGATTCTTCTCTAGCATTCCAACATATCAAAGGTTCATTGGTGCTCTGTTATTCATCTCCATTACTTGGAGATGAAAACAGCAAAGCTTAACGGTTGCCTACATTTTATACTCACATTCCACTCTGTTCTGACAACTATGCAAGAGAGAGAGGGTTTGTCAAGGTGACGTCAAGAGCCACAAGATTGATATCAGCCTGCCCGCCTGTGGTGGGTTTTAGTAAATGCAGAGAGATGAAGACAGCAGACGATACAGTAGCACTGAGGGGGTTAGGAGTGAGGACTGAACAGCAGAGGGCAGCACAAGCTTCAGGATGGAGTAGGATGCAGGACAAGATGTCAGAGACAGAGAAGAGAGAGAGACAACAAGCCAATAAAGCCTCAGAGGCTTTATTCTGCGGTCAGACCACTTGAGGAGTGCCTTCGCAGTTCTCAAATGGAGGTGCGACTCGAGTGGAAGGGTTTTCTCATCTAACTGGGCCTTCACCCTCCAAGCCCCCAGTTCAGCCAGTCTTCCTGAAACTGAAACCCAGGATGCACCTTGTTTGTTTCACCAACACACGTACAGCCAGGAACAACACAGCTACAGACGACTCTCCAGGTCGATGAGTCTAGAGGCGCGTGGAGAGGTGTTTCAGACACACACGACGATGGGTGGAGAAATGGTCTGGTCTCATGAGGTGACAGCTACTGTATACATCTCTGTTTCCAGGCTTCTTTAAAGGTCAGATCAGAGAGAGGTCAGATCCTGACGACCTGTTGGACTTTTCCATTATATTGTAGATTGGAAGATATTTTTAATGGGTATTTCGAATCATTTCGGTGTAAACTGCTACACTGGGGAAAGTGCAGCTCTGCTTCAGTGAAGTGACAAAGATGACACAGTGAAAAAGATGCTTTGTCAGCGTTAACTGTGTGGGCTGCATCAGCTGGTTCTGGAGGTACATTTCCACCCCACAGTCTTCCAGGACGATTGTTAACATCATCACTGCTTCAGTCAGTGTGTTTCATCGATACAAATCCAATATCTGACTTTGACGCCAGAATTTGTCCTTTTACGGGGTTAAACTGTCACGTATTGATTTTGTTAAGTTGCCCCAGAAGGCTGCGTGTTAGAGCACGTTTTGGTCTTAATGCAGGCTGAAAAGGAGCATCTCAAAGCCCTGCATCTGACTGGGATGGATGCTGGATACGATGGACACAATGTTTTTGAGCAGAACATGAGCAGATGTTTAAAGAGCTTTCCTGAAACCTTGAGGGATTCCTGAAACGTAGAAGGTAAGTCGGTTACTAAACTCTTACCCTCTAGCAAAATAAAATCGCAGTCAATTGCACGGCTAGGACACAATGGTCTGTACATGAAGCAAACCTAAGGTGTTGATGGGACGGCCGATGGTCATATTTACCAAACTTTAGTCAGCGAGAGCATCATTTTGATTCACGTAAAAGGAAAAAGACAAAAAGATGTGTGGCACATCAGGAGAGACAGCTGATGACTCCAGAAAACTCAAGCAAAGATACTGTAAAGGCCCCACGGCTGTTTACCATGCACATAAGCAATGAAGTGTCATTTGAAAATAGTTCAACTGATCAAGTAAAAGAAATGAATGAAAATCAATGAAAATATACCTGCAAATACTGCATTTTATCTTCCTGTTGTTCCCTCAATGGATACCCTTGCAGAACCCCCCTTTCTAAGGTTGAGAACTCATACTTGGCATTACGGTCTACCGGCACGATTTCAGGCGGCGAGCTATAGTCATATGGTCTGTCATATATTAAGTCGGCATGAATTCCTCCATCTTGGCTGTTTTCTGCAAAGTGCAGAAAAGCACGAGCGTCAGGATTAGAGAGCAACGAACTCAATACACAAGACAGACAGACAGACAGACGAATAGATAAGAGAGACAAGGTCAATTGTTCTCTGATCTGTTGGCTTTTCTTACGTGTCTGCTCAGAAAAAAGGTTAAGATTCAAAAATGTTCAATTCAGGTTAAACGTTTAGGAAGGGGGATAAAAAGGCCCCTGATTGGTTCTGATTCAAAAGCCAAGAGAAATAGTTGCATAAAGAGTCTCATCATCAATAGTACAAACAATGTCAGATTGTCTATGAGAATAAAAAAACCCATCTAACATGTTTATCTTCCCAACCACTGCATTCATGTTCATCGGATCAATTGGAGATGGGTGTAAAATGTTGGCCAAAAAGATGAAAGATGAGAGTAGCTATTTGCACAAGCAGCTTGGCATGCAAGTCAGTCGTTTGGAAAAAACAGGAAACAATCCTTATACATACAACTGTGATGGGTTATACATGGCAAGCCCTCTGGAAAAAAAAGCAAAGAACTGGCAGTGTTAATTATGACACAGAATAGAGAGTGGCCTCTGTTGTTTAATGGCTCCTGCTGGACAACGAGCAGTTAGCAGGGAGGGTGAGGGTCAGGAGGTTCGGAGGGTTAGAAACAGGAGAAAAGGGTTCAGATCGGGTGGAGTTTAAAACAGAGCCACTAGAGAGAGAGGAGACAGATGATTCACACTGTCATGGGCCTGCGTGGACGCCGTCCACCAGCCTCGCTGGCATTATCATGTGACCTCATTTTGGGACCAGATTTTGTTGAAGTGTCTGTGGTTCCTGGGTGACGTCTTTCCCTCAGGTGTCATTCTATCTTTGTGTGATGCTCAGACGACGTCTTCCTCTTTTATCCATTACTCAGGTAGTTACTCTGTGCAGTTAAGACCCCGGCCTAAAACCTCTACTGTAAGTCACTTGTATCTGAGAGTCCACATCCCACAAATCAAAATAAATCAAAGCAAAAAAAAAAGAAAGGAAAGAAAAGAAAAAGAAATGTGTAAAAACAATCATTTTACGTCTACTTCAGCTGTTTAGAGAAAAACAACTTGGTGTGTTTCTTTGTGACTTGAGGGAAATATGACCATCACAGTGACATGAAAGAACTGTTCAGCTTCGCTGCAATCGTTCCACTTTCACTCCGGATCCAAACATATAAATGGGAACCATTTATCTTATTCTCCAGAAAATTCCAGAGGAAGATTGTGCAGCTTAAATGCATTCAACTGAGAAAGGAAAAAAGTGCTGCAAGGTAAAAATGTCCTTAGTCTTTTCTTTTTTCTTTTGCAACAACACCAATCTGACAGCAGGGTAAAGTAAAGCACACACCATGTACAGAAACACAGGAAAATATCTTTTAATATAAAAACACAGACACTTGTCACTTCTCCTGACAACAAAGGCCACATGATAGGTCACATGATAACATTTGACCAGTGATCAGACATGCAACAGAATACAGTCAGGCAGGAACAACCACTCAGAAATTAACATTTCATATCAAAAGTATTTCAAGAAACATGCCACATACTACCTTAAACAAAGGCTAAATCAGCTGTAAAATGTCATAATTGATCTTTCTGTTGATATGATTTATTGTGCTACAATCAATCATTGTTCATAACTCATAAAGTTAAAGTTTGGCTTTAAGATAAAGTACAGCTGAAAGGTGTCCACATTCCACCAGAACACTTTGTGTCTCCAAACACTTTAAGGCTTGAATGATTCCACACCCAGCACTGCCTACACCACGTGCTGAATCAAGCCAGTTCAGATCAATGACTGGGACCAGTAAAGCTAAACCAGACAGACAGTTCAGTGTTTCTATAGTGGCTCACCACTGCAGCCACAGTGATGGTGGCGATCTTAGACGTGATCTTTGGATCAAATGATAATGATGAATAAAGGGTGACTAAAGTATACGTCTTATCTTATCTTATGAATCATCTCATCTGATTTAATCACACTACAAAAAGGGTTGTCTTAATCAAGATATGAACACAATATCTGAGGAAAAGCAACTCAAAATAAGTGAACGTATCCTGCTGCATGGGGGGGTAATTTCAGTTCTCTAGAACTATAACAGTTGTTGTTGTTGTCTTTCCTACTCTGTTCCATGCAGCTTCCCTGAAGCCACTCGGAGGTCTGAGCAGCAGCTCTGTTCAGTCTAGATCTGGGCGGTAACGTTCCCACGCTGTGACAGATTATTCTCTCTGAGCTCAGACACACTCTCTGCAACGTTTCTTTGCTCGTCACCAATCTTTGATGCAAACCGGCTTCTCTGATGGTCTGGTGGTTCTACGAAGGTCACTCTCAGGTTCACAGACATAAATCACAGAGTGGAGTGAACCTGGAGGAGCAGGAGTGAGGATCTCTATCAAGCATCCAGAGCTTGAGGCCCTGAGCCTGCTCCACACCTCTGCACCCTTCCTGCCCTACATCTCCCAGTGGGACTGCTCCCTGGGCTACAAGACTAAACTGGTAAGATAGAGACATCACATTTGTCACTGTAATTCCTATAACCACAGACAGTCCAGAACACTTTTCTACACAATCATCTCTGAGCTTCATGCTCAGGATACAGCTCAGGCTCAAAACCAAAAAAAAAAATCAAAATATCTTCAAATTTTGCTGTAAAATTAAGCCAAATTATCATTGTAACTAAATTTGCTTGAACTAGTTGCCACTGTGCTGTCTTAGGAAATAGGAATCACCATCATGTTGACATCAGCAGGTGAGGAAGGGGAGGAGGAGGAGGAAGAGGAGGAGGAGGCGAGACGGGAGGAAGAGGCCCGGCTGAGTCTTACCTTCGTCCACGTCGTCGTTGGACATGATGGCCACACACTTCTCCCACACCATGCGGATGTCTGCGCGGTAGCGGTCGCACGCCCACAGGAACATGGGCAGCAGGATGGACTGAGCGATGGAGCACCACAGCACGCACAGAACCATCCAGTCGTAGGAGCGGTCGAACTTCAGGCTGGCGAAGCTCACCACCTGCAGGAGGAGGCAGGGGAGTCAGATACTGGAGAGGAGTGTGGGAGGGAGGGTTCCTCCACGTTCTCTGGTGGCTCTGACACAGAAGCTGTGGATCACCCGCTTCTTCACAAACGCCAAAGAGTCTATTTTTCAGTCCTTTTACAATCCTGTGTATAGAATATAAACAGTATATAAATGTTTCAAAATGTTTCTGCACAATGATCCAAGGATTCATTCTAGTCTTGGAACTTTATATTCCTCACTAGAGCTAGCTAAGCAGCTAGCTAAGCAGCTAGCTAAAACTCAGCTCAGCCTGTGTGCAGCCTGTGTCAGGCTTTGACTAGCTAATGAATAACGAATACTAACCAACGAATACTGAAGATCAGGTTTAAGGTGAACACATCAGCTCCTCAGAGTTTACCTCACATTTTGCCCTTTTTTCCCAAAGGAATGTGACGATGTTTAAGGACTTGTCATTCATCTCTGGCCAGGAACAGACAGCATTATGTGTGAGAGACGTCACTGTTCTGTGTTTTTTCTGTTACGTCACACACATCACAATCCCTCTGCAGACACAGGACATGGCGACCAGCAGTGACAGGAACATCTATCAACATTAACCTGCAGTCAGGCTGCACGCAGTGTGACAAAAGCACATAAATAAATAAGTCCCACTCCACATTCTTCAGAGGAACGAGGGAAGAGAGAACAATGGAGGCAGGACTAGAACAAGAGGAGAAGAGAGGAGGAGGGCTGTTATATCCAAACATCAGGACTGAAATGAATCACCTCCTTCAAGTAAACGTGACAATTATAGTGCTTTATCTACTGATAGAGTCACTGACGAACATGCTGTTCACTGCTGCTCAAACCGAGCTCTGAGGCTGTCCAGTGAATCCTGCACAGCTCCAGAGCTCCAATCAAAATTCACACCAGGAAGTAAATATGACAAGATACATTTCATACCACGCATCTAAAAGCAAATCCATGTCTCGTTCACGCAGTTCTGGGAATAGTGTCTCCACGTCTCCACCGTCTACAAGACACTTTAACTTCACATCTCACATTGCAAATCATTCGGTTCTTACCAAGATAAAAACAAAATGGTTCGAAGTGTTAGCTCATTTATCTTGTTTTAATCTTGTGCTCAACCTTATGCTATTATCTTAAACCAAGCAACAACAATCTTCAAAATATCTTGTAAGGTGAAATTATCTCCCTTGTTTAAGGACCGCTCTCCTCAGATTTAGTGGTTTAATCTTGGTTCCATCCACAGATCAGAGCCACTAAGTTCCTCTCTGATCATCCTCATTTCAAAGCAAATCAAACACTCTCATTATTTATGACCTAGTCACTTTACTTGAGGACTTTCAACTCTCCTGCTGCTATTTTCATGTATTTCCTATAGATGTCTGAACGACACAACTCAACTGAATTATTTTACACAGATCCTCCATAATTCACATCCAGGAAGCCGGACACACATGAGTGGTTTATCCTAGCGCTGTTTCCTTGTAGCGATGCATTCTCTTATTTTGTTATTTTGTGAAATGTTTGTCTCAATGATTCAGATACATTCAGAGATCATCACAAGCTTTCAGACACATAGAAACACAAAGGAAGGAGTCGAGGAGATTGAGAATGATCTATTATTGATCATTGATCAGGTTGTACTTCAGTTAAGGTTTAACATTGACATTTTTCTACCTCTTAGTTTGATGAGTTTTTTCCAAATGATGGTGCAGTAACCCTGGACATACCTGTGGAAACCTCAAAGAGATCCATAACGTCTCCCTCTCTTTCTCTGTGTATTGTATATCTATGGATACTATGTGTATCTCTGCAGCTCAGAGATGCAGAGTGCATTACCAGATCATTAGGGTCGGTTAGTTTAATCCTCCCCTTGAATGTGTCGCAGTGGGAAATGAGTCCTGAGATCCTGAGATCTGGAGCAGCATGACAGTGCAGGAGGACACAGCTCCTCTCTGCTAGAACTCATCCCCTGTTCATCTCTAACAGATGTTCATTCACGGAGCGGGCGCAGTCATTTTATGTAATTGAATGTAATTGAATGCAATTGAATGCAGCAACACCAAGAGAGTCAGAGGAGCCGTTCCTCCGTCTCAGACATAATGATGTGATGATAGTGCATTAGAAATCTCAGTCACAGCCACTGTGTTTCCCACTGATCGTTCTCTTCTCCAGAAAGATGAGAGGAGGTGGCGTTGTGTCAGGGCTCCTCAGGGTGCATGGACTCCACATGTAAACTCTACGGCTCAGACTTCACTACGACAGTGTTTGCAGAGGCAATGATGTAACGACCGTTCCTGGTCATGTAATGAATATCACTGCTGCGTAATTGTTATTTCTTGGACAAACATAACGTGAGCTCTGTTTTTCAAGGATGATGTCTCCTGACAGCCACGTAGCAGCTGCTTATCAGCTCCCAGGGCTCCAGAGGATCTTGAGAGAGATTCTATTTCTGTTTTGCTTTTTTTCATCATCTCGAAAGCTTTTCCCACAGTGGCGATTTGATTTTGTCCTGTAGCTCAGAGTGTGTGTGTGTGTGTGTGTGTGTGAGTGTGTGTGTGTGTGTGTGTTCCAGCTTCCCATGCATTTAAATAGCTTATTACGTGTTGTTGGTTCTGACATTGCTGTGGAAATATGATCTCTCATTAGTTCTGTATTACCCTGTTTGCTATGTGCACAAGTACAGAAACCAAACAGGTCTGTGTGTCATATACAAAGCTTCACCTCTGACCCTGGATTCACACACACACAGCACTGTGGCAGAGGTGTGACCAGTAACAGTAAAGGAAGGAGGCCTGTTGACAGTTTGGGAGAGGAGGGAGCTGGAGAGGTGAAGCCTCGAGGCTGCGCTACTCCCACCAGTCACCAGGGGGCGACTCACAGACCGGGGAGAGAAAACTGAGCAAACTTGAGACAAAGTGAATGTGATCTGTTACCTCAGGAAACATTTCCCTGCTGATGTTCTGCTCTCGGTCTTATTACTGGGTAACTTGTGGAGCCGTTACGCAGCCTGACTCTCACAGCTAGCGACGCAGCTTCACCACGCTGCTCCATGAAACACCTGGGGAAGTCACAGGTTTACAAGGAGAGAGCTGATTTAAGGCAAACCTGCATTTGGTTTAGTGTTTTTTTATTTTAATAGAATGAGAGCAATACTGCCACGGCTTTAGATGTAGCTTTTTTCCCTGCTCTATTGTCTTTCCCTCTCGTCATGTTTGGGTCTGTCTGCTTCCTGGTGTTTTTCCATTCCTCTCCGCCACACCTCTCCTCACGTCCTGACTCAGGCTTCCAGCTGCTCCGGCTGTTTCTCAGTCTTGAGTTTGGTTTGGTGTTTATCGGATCCTAAACGTTCCCCCTCTTTCTGTTCCAGGAAACCTTCCTCAGTTCTACAGTAAAAGGTTTTTGTTTTCTGTCTCTTTGAGGGTTTTCTGTTGCTCTTCCACTCGCTCAGTCTTTGTATTATCGCTCGCATCATTACACACACCAGACTATTACAGCTCAGTTCCTGTTTGGAAAATGCTTGTTATTGTGTTTCACATTTGGGTCTCCTCGAGTTGTTTGTTTCAGTTGCATGTGAATTGAATGTTGTATCGTAAGCATCACATCAACACATTAAACTGAGCTCAGAAGCTTCAGGAGGGACTGTGCAGCATCTTATCTCTACCAAATGGAGTGTGAGGCTTGTGATTGGCTCTGATAACAGCAGGATGTTTTATATTAAATCATTGCTGTGATTGAAGAAAACAATTGTAATTAAGAGCACTTAGCATAACGGTGTCTCTGTGATGATGCAGCACCAGTTTCCTGCTGCTTCCTTTTAGCAGTTATAGTTTGCGCAGAAGTCTGTTAAATTCTTTCTGTTACTTCCTTCTGTTAAAGTCCTTGCCTCAGGTGTACAACACTTCATTAAACAGAGCTTAATGTACAAATGACGACCAACAGATGGTTTGTACAAATGATGGCGGCGGCGAGGCGACGCGTTTCATACGAAGTGAGGCGGAGACACTTTGAGCCCGGAACATTCTGATCCTGTTCACAGGAAGGTGCTCATTTAACAGAACAGCTTCACTCAGGCCGTGGACATTAACAGAAGCTGCAGAGCTTCAAGAGAAACAAAACAGAGCCCACCAGGAGAAGCTCCACCTCCACGACAAGCTTGTAAGACCACAGGACGCCTGGTTTGGCTGCACCACAAAAAACCAGCCCTGAGCCTTCCACAGGCTGTCACGTCTGCACAGGAAACCCATGAATTGACTTGTTTAAAAATGGATGAGAACCTGAGGGGAGAATTTGCAAACCAAATGGCAACAGAGTGAAACAGAGCTCACTATCTCACTCTCTGATAATGCACTTGGAAGATCGGTTTCCCACGGAAGGAGCAGACGTAGAGATAGAGACGATAGAGACGCGTTTGGAGCAGGTCTGCACCCTGCACACAGCGCAGCAGACCAACAGGCCCAGCAGCCTTCCCCCTCCTCCTCAACACACCGCACTCCTGGTACATACTGACACTCAATCAATACCATGCCTGACCCACTTACAGCCCCAGATGGGTGGAAACATTACAGATTGTGTAAATAATAGAACACTATGGCACCGTCACAGTGAGTAAACTCCACCCACAAACCGCTCTTTTCATCTTAATTTTTAATTTACAGCCTCAGCAGCTCCTCTCTGCATTCAGCCTCAGAGGACACAGACATGGCGACCATGACGTTAACTTCACTGTCTGAGTGTATTCTGCCCCCCCACCGCCCCCCAGGACACGTCCAGGTCGGTGAGGACATGAAGGACAGGACTGACAGTCTGCAGCAATTTGGTTTCCAGTTTGTGGTCAGTGTCTCTGCTCCTGTCTCTCCTGGCTCCAAAATACCAGGCTGTATGTGGTTGCCAGATCAGCATGAAAGGGGCCAGATCTGAGCAGGAACACAGCTACTAACAGGCTTGTAGAACAGACTCTGAGGTTCTGATGGAACCAGAGCTCCCCTCTAGCTGGTCTTCTCCGCCCCCTACAACATTCCGGTGCAGGCGGAGGACTCACCAGGATGGGGAATCCTGTCAGGAAGTCGTAGATGAAGACGATGCCGCTGATCAGGTACGTGATCTGCAGCGAGGTCTTGAGCGGCTCGGACCCGTCGATGGACGAGCGGCGCTTCCCCTGGGCGTCCTCCACCACGATGGTGGGCACGTTGAACTTGTTCTTGTCGGCGTTGTGTCCGGCCTGGATGGAGAAGGTCTGGAAGAGGGCGATGCCGATGCAGATGACGCCCATGGCCACGCTGCCTCCGATCAGCAGCAGGAAGCAGACGCCGAAGCCCAGGCCGATCTCGGTCACGATGAACTGGCAGTCGGAGGTGTAGAAGCGGTCGATGGTGTCGTGCCAGCCCACGGCGGGCAGCGTGGACAGGATGAAGGACACCATCCAGATCCCCATCACCGTGTGCACCGCCTGCTTCTTGGTGTTACTCAACCTGGAGGCAGAACTTCAGCAGCTTAGCGTCCTAGCATCTTAGCACGGATCTGATATCATTTAACAAGGCAGTAGCATGTTAAACTGCACAGCTTATTTCACTTTTAACACTGATATCAAATAATGGTTCAAAATGGTTTCAAAATGTGATAGGTTTGATTTGTACGTCAAAACAAAGTAAATTCGCAGCATGAAATGATAGAAACTAGAGGTACGAGGCAACAATATGACTTGTTTACACAATTCAGTTCAATTCTACTTGATGCTTGAGACCTGGAGAGTTTCTAGAGTTATTGATCAGTGGGTGAGATTGTTATCAGTAACTCCGAGAAGCAGTTTTAAATCTACGAGTCAAATGGAAGAAAGAATGAATTAGCACCTTTTGAGGTTGTGTCATTCCTTGAATATCACATCTTGAAATAATCTGATAATTTTAAATAGCATAAAAATTCATAGCTAAAAAGGGAAACTGGGAAACCTTTTATGTAATTACCTGATCCTGAACAATACATAGCTCTACTACTGCATATAGACATATATCCACACGTATGAACACGTATGAACACGTATGAACACATATGAACATGTATGAACACGTATGAACACATATGAACACGTATGAACACATATGAACACGTATGCAGCATTATTATGCAGCAGTCCTGACTGCACTGCACTGAAGCTGTGAGTACAGAGCAGAGCACGGTGCATGTGGGATGTATAGGCGCACACAGCCATCACTTAGATAAAATGGACCTGGACGGTGGGAAATCAATGCTTTGCTGATGGCGAAAGATTGCTTTTCACGTCGCTCGGTCTATTTGTCATCTAGGTCTATTTCAGGGAGACGGGATTTCTATTTCCTCTCACCTCCGAGTAATTGTTACAGTCGAGCTATTTGCTGGATGTGTTTGTGTCCTCTGGCGCTGTGGCACCTCAAGTTTATGCCACAACACACTGTGTGTCTGTGAGTGTGTGTCTGTGAGTGTGTGTCTGTGAGTGTGTCTGTGAATGTGTGTCTGAGTGTGTCTGTGAATGTGTGTCTGTGAGTGTGTCTGTGAATGTGTGTCTGTGAGTGTGTCTGTGAATGTGTGTCTGAGTGTGTCTGTGAATGTGTGTCTGTGAGTGTGTCTGTGAATGTGCGTCTGTGAGTGCGTCTGTGAGTGTGTGTCTGTGAGTGTGTGTCTGTGAATGTGTCTGTGAATGTGTGTCTGAGTGTGTCTGTGAATGTGTGTCTGTGAGTGTGTCTGCGAATGTGCGTCTGTGAGTGCGTCTGTGAGTGTGTGTCTGTGAGTGTGTGTCTGTGAATGTGCGTCTGTGAGTGCGTCTGTGAGTGTGTGTCTGTGAGTGTGTGTCTAAGTGTTTGTCTAAGTGTGTGTGGAATAGTATATAAGTATATAGTGGAATAGGAACTATAATATAAACTGCAGATACAGTACATGTATATGAGAATTGTCTAACTGTGTAACATGATTGCAATGCAGACGTGGTATCAGCATGATATGAGCATATGTGTAATCTTCCAATGAATGCAGTCATTTTCCCACACTGCATATCTTCATGACTGTCTGTTACGTAACATCTGGCTGCAGAAATGTTGTTGTTTTCATTTGCTATGGAAACACATTTAATTCTTGTCTTGTATTTATATAAGAATTTATTTTTGGACCAAACAGCAACTTGATGTGGCCTTTCTAATTTTGTTGTACTTGCAGAAATACAAGCTTTAAATTCTATTCTTTTCTATTTTCTTCTTTTCTATCTTCTATAGATATATGTATACAGCTTTAAAAGTACACATCTAGGTAGACATGTATGAATGGCATGTAACGTATTTTTTCAGGTTTTCATGAAAGAAGAAAGTGTGAGGGGGAAGTATTGGGAGAGTAGAATTAGGTTTGTTGATATATAGAGTTTTTACCTTGTAGATGGAATAGTGACATTACATTTCTATCATGCATCATTTTTAATTTAGACTTTTTAATTGGTACTGCGATGAATTTTCCTCCTCTAACAGTGTACATATGTACACATGTACATAGCATGTAACTCATTCAAAGTGTAAGGACAGTAGAATCTGAAGAGGATCTTAATTTGGCCAATAAATGAGTTTTACAGATATGTCACTAAGCTGACAATACGTATTTATGATTTACAATTTTTACTTTGTAGAAGACATAATAGAATTACATTTCCATTACGCTGCATCTGAGAGTTTCTAATCAAATAACAGTGATAAATCTGCCTCCAGTGGAAACTTAAAGACACACACTTCACATGAACGTCTCTCTCCCACTTCAGTTGTGCTGGGAGTGAGTACAGTAAATCCTCTGTGATCCACCGTCCACTTCTTCCTCTTCTCCTGATCCTCTGCTGAGACACACAGTGAATTCTCAGAACATTTGTGACTGCGTCACGTCCAGAGAACGAGCAGCACGTCGAGGCCTCTGTCTCGGCTCTTTGTGCAGAGACGAGTCGGTCTTGTTGTCACTGTGAGTAATTATGCCAGCCTCTCCTGAATGTGCCTGAGGTTCATATGATAGGGAGGTTACGTCACCGAGCTGCTTGAATCTATTACCAGAGAGCGAGCGTTGGGAGGGAAGAGGCTCCTCAGAGACAGCGAGCGTAGGGTGATGAGAACAGCTGCTCAAGTACGAGCCTGGAATCCATAATTCAGGCCTTCGCTGTGTGTTAATGTCTACAGCATGGAGGATGGAGACCGACAAAGAGCGACTTAAATGAAAGATGAACAGCGATTATTCTCACTCCAATGTATCACAGCTAAAAGTGACTTGAAAGACTAGAAGAGGAGAAGAGTCAACGTTTCCAGATGCATGAGCGTGGAAGCTGCAGAGGCTGATATCTCTGAGGGTATCTGCCAATAATGGCAGCTGCACAAGCAATACAGATAAAAAGACTGGGAGGAGACGTAAAAGCAAGTTTGCATATCTTACTGGAGCGGCTGCTTATCTGCAGCTCTGGCTGCACATCTGTTAGTAGAGGAGGAGGTTTGTGCACCGCCACAATAAGACACACGGTTTGTTTGTCAGGTCTCAGGTTGACAGAGGAAGATGTGATACTTTCATGATGTAACATGAAGTGATGTGCTCCTCCAGCTGATCGGTGAGGAACAACACTACCTCCAGAGGATTGTATTCATTCTTTCTTTGGCTCAACTCTATGCATGTAAGGCTCCTTCTTGGAGTCACTGATAACAATCTCACCCACTGATGGATAACTGCAGTCTGAGCAGGTCTAAAACCTTTAGAGCCACATTCTTGCCTTAAACCACCTCTTGATTCCATTATTTCATGTCACAATGTGAGTACATCATATCTTGGGATAGCATGATCACTTTGCTACAGATAATGTGGAAAGAAATTGTTTGTAAAACAACAAATGCCACGTGATACTGTGGCAGCAGTACACTTACATACAGTAAGGTTCAATATTGAGAAAAATGAGGGTGAAAACACAGTTGTCCGTCTCTGATACTAACCCAGGAACGCTGCCAGCCTTACTTTTGTTGTTCAAGTCAAACAGTAGCACAAAGCAGAGAGTCTTATAAGGAGAAAACATGGCGGCCTGTTAACAGTCACCACGACAGGTAGGCGAGGCAGGACTGGTTCATCACAGCACAGAAATAGCATCAAAATGTGGTTTTAGAGGGAGAACATCTGATTAGATGTGAACAGCAGATGTGTGAACCTAGCAAGACTAAAACGTGTTACTGCGAGGCCGACCTGATCTTTATTATTCAGTGTTACTGAGCGATATCACTTGTAGTGAGCAGCCAAATGGAGCTGGGAGCGAGCGCTGGCAGATGCTCCGTCTGGAGGGTTTCACATGGTGCTACCCCAAATAACTGCAACCAGCAGATGTGTTGGCAGAGGAGACAGGTTTCACCTGATGCTTCTCTGGAACACGCGAGCAGACAGCTGACAGGTGACACCACCACACCAGCGCCCTGTCTGCAGAGAGCTCTGCTCCGAGAGGCCTGCTGGTCGAGATGCTGTCTGAGGATGCTTCACAGAGCAGTTCAGATCAGGAGGAACTCTGTCTCTTTCTCACGTTCTTACATAAAAATGATGAGCAAGGTGTGTTTGTTAGATTCTGCTGAGTCATCTTTGTTTTCTGTCGTTATAAATAAAACATTTTTTCTCACTTTTGTCTGTTGGACTCTGGCCATGGCGATGATCCAAGAACACGGTGTCTGCAGTAAACATGGCAACTCAGGGAAAACACGAGTACAAAGTAATGTAACAAAGTGTGGTCGAGAAAATGGAACGTTTAGAAATATGCTCGTCTAGGGTGATCGGAGACTGTAACTTCTCTGTAGGTGTGAGTGTGAGGGTAAATAATGTGTGTGTCCTGTGATGTGATCGCTCTATGCACTGGACATAGGACTGTTCAGGTCATCCTTTATTACAGTTACCTCATAATAGTTAGTTAGTTGGTTTGTTCATAGTTTTCCTATAATTTTTAAGTGCATCAGTTTCTAATACCTTCATTAATGCACTGAATGCAATTTCAAATGAATCCCATCTTTTTTTCTTCTATCCTATCTTATCGAAGGAGAGAGCAGTCTCCATGCTGTACTGTACAACATACACAGTACATACACATGTAGAAGATGCTGCCACACTGGCTGAGTATCACAACTTTACAATAATTTATTGTTATCAATAACATTTTCAGATTCTCAGGTTATTTCACACTGATAACAGCCTCATCGGCCGATCAACGACTGTAGACTCTCACCAGGCCTCAGGCCGTGACAGCATCAAGTACAATTTGACTGGATCACATGGACGAGCCAGATTCTTGCCTCATAGTATCACATCATAACGTGAAACCGTCTTGTAAAAAAGATCTCAGTAAAACTATAAACCTCTCAAGTAAACACGTGATACTGAGTCATTTTCTGGTGTGGCAGCAGAAAGCTTCCGTAGACACGTGGGACCGGGACAGGAAGTGGCCCGGTGGCGGAGCAGAGCGGCGGGCGGCTCACCTGTAGTTGACGGGCCAGCGCACCATCCACATGCGGTGGTAGGACAGCGAGGTGACGGAGAAGCAGGTGACCAGCGTGAGGGTGTAGAAGGTGGAGACGAACACCTTGCACAGCCCCTCGTTCCACTCGTAGTTGGAGTGCTGGCGGCGCAGCGTGATGACGCAGTACATGGTGACGGGGATGGCCATGTTGAGGATGTGCGTCCCCGCCAGCGTGCAGATGAGGAACTCCAGCGGCTTCCACTTCTTCTGCTTGGCGCTGACGCTGAGGATGCTCCAGGTGTTGGCCAGGATGGAGACGCCCGAGCAGACCAGCCACGGCAGCGTGTTGGCGTTGATGACCTCATCCTTCATGTTGGTCATCTCATCCACCATGTTGGAGCGGGGCGGAGGGGCGGAGGCTGGGGGGCCGCGAGGAGGCGGTGGCCAGAGCAGGTGCAGAGGAGGAAGAGGAGGAGGAAGAGGAGGAGGAGGAGGTGGAGGTGGAGGTGGAGGTGGAGCCGGGCAGGAGGGGGCGCAGGCTGGCAGGCGGGGGGGGCATCCTATCTGGGCGGGAGGAAGCTCCGAGAGGGCCGGACGCCGCGGGGCGAGGACATGGCAGCAGCAGAGAGGGGGAGGAGGAGGAGGGGGGAGGAGGGGGGAGGAGGAGGGAGGAGAGCCCGTTCCCTTACAAGCCCGAGGCTGTGGAAGAGAGGGGGGAGGGAGGTGGAGACAGAGACACACAGGAGTCAGTCCAAGCCTAAATAATTCAATCCTAAAACGTTCATAATCCCTCATTCAACACGGCTGTCTCTGGAATTAACATAGAAGCTATGAGCTCTGGTTCCACCAGAGCCTCTGAGGGCTCTACTATCCTGTTTGTAGCTGTGGGAATATTAGACTGACAACCACATGCATGCTGAGCTCTGATTGGCTGTCTCTGCTGTCACATCACTTCCTTCCTGAACAGCTTGAAGACATTTTCACAGGAGAACAGACACAACGACAGATAGAGAGAGATAGTTCATCGCTCTCGTGTTTTCACAGCGTGTTTATGTGACATATTAGACTTTGACAAGCGAGCGATGAATACTGAAGAACAGGCTTAAAATTTAAAAAACGCAACATAATCTGCCCCTTTCATGCTGATCTGGCAACCACACATGGGATTCTCTCTGATGGGCTGTCTCGTGACTTTCTGTGACTCGCATCACGTCTCTGGTCAGGTTGACATGGTGCTGACTGTCTGGTCAGGAACAAATGAGCGAATCTCTTCCTCGTCGTTCTCCTTTAACGACGTGTGAGACGGCGACATGTTGAAAGTGCTGCGAGCGAAGAGGCTCGGAGCAGCGTGGAGCCGCTCTCACGGGCACGGCTGTGCAGGGACAGATGAATATTGAATGTGGGGGTGATGTGATGGGAACACGCTCGTACTCTGCTAACACAAAACACTGAGGCTGCAGCAAAACGCTGCAGGGAAGTGGAGACAATAATTGAAACAATATGACGCATTATACTTTAAAAACCCCACAGTCAGTGGTGAAATTAGTCAATTAACCCAGTCATCAATGAAAGGAGATCATTTAACAGTGGATTCAAGCGAAGCTAAGACTGCACAACATCCACTGTGAATATCTGCTGCTTTAAATGGTTGCAAATCCAGACATAAAACAGACTGAGTAATTAAGCCTGATGATAAATCATCAATGCATTAATCCAAACAGGAAATGATTTCGTATTGACTGAGCTCCTCGGTGATTGTGCTCGACTTGATGGCGCCAGCATCACTCTCACTCCTCTCCTTTGCTACAGACAAAGCAGAGCTGCTCCGGATGCCATGCACTGATGTGAGTTTTTCCGGCCACTTCCAGCTCGACACAGCAGCAGCTCGGCTCGGGCCGGAGCAGCGGCTGCACAGGCCCACTCGCTGGAAATTGCTTGGCACAGCTGGAGCGTGTTGTCACATCCATTCCCTGTCTTTTGGCTTGTCCAAACACCGATGTGCTGTTGGCAAAACCCCTGAGACGGGACACTGGAAATGACAAGAAGCACGTCATCGTCACCCCAGCTCTCACTCCCAATGATCTCATCTTCCTCCCTCTTCCTCCTCCTCCTCCTCCTCCTCCTCCTCCTCCTCCTCCTCCTCCACTGCCACCACACACGTCCATCAGCTGATCAGACTACATTCAGACAGGTACAAATACTACAGCTATCAAAGTTGTTGTTGACTGTAAAAACTCATCTTTATGTTTTGACTGTGCATTTCAGAGGCTGCACTTTCTTACTTTTACCTGGGTAAAGGAGTTGAACTAGTACTTGTACATTTACCAGACTTTTTCCTTTTACATATAACTATACTTGTACTTCATTACAGAGTGAAAGTACTTTTGCACCTCTGGTTATGAGGTTGTGAAATTGTTTTAAATGCACCAACCTGGACACAGTCCCATTAATACATTACAAAATATCCTGTTAATTACGTCGAGGACATGAGTCTAGAGACTGTTCCACAGGAGCTGGGAGGAAACACCACAAAGAACTGAAAATCAGGTCAAATACTCAGTGAAGGAGGCTGAGGCATGGTAAGGGTGACTGGTCCTCATCAGGAGAGAAACTCTCAGGATACATTCAGTAGCTTTCATCCAAAGCAACTTATGCTTTGGATGACAACAATGCAGTTCCCAGTCCAGCACCAGTTCTCCCAGTCCCTCTCAGTAAATCTGCTGCATGAGGGGGATCGGAGCTGTTCCCACTATGACTTTAATGCAGTTTGCAGGTCTCACACCTGCAGAGACCATCAAACAACCTCCCTCCAAAAGGCATGAGGATGATCACAACTGTTTGATACATGCTAGTAGTCCATTTTTCTCACTATGTCATATTATTACATGCTTGATTCATGGAGAGTTCACCCATGATGAATTCATATTAATGTGCATGGATCATAAATCTGACATAGTTTGGTACCAAACCTTGATTTTCGTTCATTGTGCCTTCTTTAACATCCACAGAATGAACCAGAAAAACTGAGAATAAACATTTCAATCGCGTTGAAAGAACAAACCCTTCGGCTAACACAGTCATGTTGAGTTAAGAGGAAAAGAGTCACATCTGTTATTCTGGAGCTGCTGAGACAAGTCACACAACACCTCTCGCAGCCTGTGAGACGCCTCAGCTAAAGGCTGAACAAACCCTGCTCTGCAGCTCATCTTTCAGCCTGGGCTGCAGCTCCATCCATCCATCCATCCGCAACGGATGGAGCCAAAACTGAAACTTAAAGGAGACACATTATGCTAATTTCTCCTTCTTGACATGGTTCCTTGATGTCTAAAAGTCATAGTAGTAACATGCTTTGGTCAGAAAACTCAAAGATTCAGCACACCCGCCTTCTCTACATACCAGTTTGACAGCCTTGCCCTGAGTGCTCAGTTTTGCTACCTTTCCATTCAAATGCTAATGCGAGCTCCTCATGCCCCACCCACCTCTTCCTGCCAGGCGGAAGACTTGAGGACAGAGAACAAGACAAAAAACAGAGGTAGACTTGAGTCAGAGTAAGGCACATGAGGATCCTGCATCCGACCACAGAGCAACAGTTCTTGGCTTAAGCACAAAAAGTGATTTTTGCATAAGTCCCTTTAACTTTAACTTTCCTCAGGTGGCAGGGCACCGCCAACATAATGGCAGGGAAACGCTGCAGTTGTGGTTGTACTTTAGCTTGGCAGGCTGGGAGCAGCAGAAAATATTGTCTGAGCTCTACTAGCTCTCAAGGCTCCTCAGGGACAATGGCTGCCTCCAGTTCATATGAGAAGCTGCAGGTCTATCAAGGTTGTTCCAGGATGTTTGCAGTTTCCTGCCTCCGGGAGCAACAACAGCAGCAACACAGTCGTGTTTTCAAAGCAAAAAAACCCAAAACATTTATGCTGTAAAAACACAATTTCTGATACAATGCAATTTCTGAAGCATTCCTAAAGAAACCAGCGTCCCATAGGTTCTACTTCGACATCAGAGGACAAGGAGGAATGCTCCATTCAGTCAAAGGTCTGGTTTTTGCCTCACTCTCATTTCAGTGTCGTTTATGGAGTCTTTTCCTACGTGGACTAATTTACATTGTCAGCTTGTTGGTGTTGAAGTGTTGAACTGTATGTGACGCAGGAGGACTTCCTCCTCCTTCCTCCCCCCAGTGTTGATGAAGAGCGTCAGCTCTCCAGCTCCTCGCTCTGTCCTTCGCTGGAGGATTGTTCTCCACTAGAAATCAGTTCAGGCAGCCGGGCTCCTCCTGCAGCACCTGCCCGGGCAGAGCTGATCAAAATGCTGCGCTGCACTTCCTTCAAAAACATGATTTCGCAGCACAGAGTCAGAGATGTGAAATGGAAAATCAGATACAGATCGTGTCAACAATGTGAGTAAACTCTGTGATGGAAGCAGCTGAAGGAATCCAGCGAAGGGTCAATCAACCCCACTCAGAGCTTCACATGAGCAGATCATCACTGGGTTATGTTGGACATGTTCCCCTGGATATTTGGATATTTCTATATATAACATAGATTTATATCATGTATTTGCTTTATATTTTCTCTTCTACAATATCATACCTGGGCAGATAAGAGCTTGTTATTGTGAGTAAACATGCATCTCTTCTTAACATTTTCCAGTGTCTTCCGCCTCTAACCTACATAGGAAGTTTTAATGTCTCCATCTCAGCAAAGCTCGACTCCACTAAGATCAGATGAAACGTACCTAAACTCGGAGTGAGTATAACCTGTTAGTTAAGCAGGATTCACGCACATGTTGTTCTCCTTAATATATTCCTGTAGTAACAGAGGAAATGTGCTGGTGTGAAAACGATCTTTAATAAAAGTCTCCAGGCCTGAAGCCAAGCAGCTCATTGTGTGTTTTGTTCCGTCGCAGCAGCTTTTAGTGTGAAAATGAGCATATTCTACAGAGATTTTGTACATGACACCGTAGAGAACGAGCTGTGCAAATCTGTGCAATTTGCTCATTACTAACCCTCATTAGTAAACCTTCAAAGGCCGTGTGGCACAAACGCTCCGTCGTATAAGCTTTTATGGTGTGTTTTTCTTTTATTTTCTGGTTCATAATCAGCTGCTGTTTGCATACTCAAACTGTTTTGTGAATCTGACACTTCCATTATTCATATATTAACAGAGCTGATTGAAACATGGGTGAGGGTGTGAGGGCTGAGAGCGGAGCAGCCGTAGACGCGGCTGCAGCTCTGGTTTTATTTAAACCTTTGACTGACGGCCTCTCTGACCAGAGCCGAGCTAACAGCTCGATCACCCACAATCCCCCGAGCCTCCGAGCCAAATGTGTCCTCTACACAGGGGAAATCAGTGCTGACAATTACACACTCGCTGCAGAGACTTCGCTCCCAAACACCAAGATACTGACCGTTCACAACACGAGCAGCACACACATGCACTCTAATAACTGCAGCTTTCACACTTTGCCTGATTCCAACTGAGAGAAATATTCAACATTTGGACCCGGTGGGTTAGAGAACAACAGCCCGTGAGATGATGAATAATTACTTGAATAATTTACTTGTTTTATTTTAATCTGTCATAACTGTGAAACCAGCAGAGCCAGTGACTTTGTTCCGACTAGTCTAATGACAGGCTCATGATCCTGATACAAACATGACACTTCATCTATCGATCTATCTATAGATGGTCGCGCAGTCTTCCTGGAGCCTCAGGTGTTTTCACACCATGGTGAGATGAACAGATGAAGTGCAGAAATAATCTGTCTGCAGCAAAATATCAGCATTCTGGCTGCAGAGAGTCTGAGAAAACAGCACAGGCTCAGGAAATGTTTCAGGACACAGCGCAGGAGCAGTGCTTCCATCTCCTGCAGGACAACTCATCACTTTGCACATTAGACACATTAGGCCACAAAAAGACACCAAACGCTTCTTCATTCTTCATCTGAAAATACAAACAGCTGAGCCTCCAGGAAGGAGGCTGTGATGCCCAGACAGACTTTGGCAGGAAGGAAGATTGATTCATCAGTTAAAAGCCAGGACGGATGGATGACGATGATCAGTTACATGAAGATCTGGATTTTAAGGAAGACCTCGAATAGCGTCAAGTATTTACTCCTGTTCTCTGGTGTTAGCATATGCTGTGGAACACTGGGTTCAACAGAAAAGGTTCAGAGTCTATTCATGTCTATCTGGCACAACACGCAGACTTCACTCTGATTGGCTGTTTCACCGGCCACTCGCACCAGGTGACTTAAGGTGGCTTCCAGGGAAACGTAGCTCAAGGCAAATTTACAAGATTTTACCTGCCTCAAGACGCCTCACCTGACTCTACGTGACTCCAGGTGACTCTGCTCCTGGTCCTCAGCAGCTCCTCAGCTCTGCTGCAGCTGTGCAGCTCTCCCCGGAGCTCTGTGTTAAATATTCCATCTGTGATGCACAGATCAGAGGCGCGTTACTCTGAGAGTCCAGTCAGCAGGTGTGCCTGTGTGAGCACGGCCACACGGCCTCAGAGCGACGAGCTGCAGGGACAGACGTGTACTCAGCTGCTCCACTGAGAGGAACCAACTAAACATATGAAAAGCCCAGAAGCTTCTGCACAGAGCCCTGGTTTATAGCTATGTTTCTTGTTTCTTTACAGCTTTGCATCTTGTTTGTCTTGAACTGATCTCCAGTATCTTGATCTGTTTATGTTTCAGACTCACTGATATTTGAGCTCAGAAGATTACAACACATCTGTGTTCACCTGAAGACCTCCATCTTACCCTCAAACACCCTTCACTCGAGAGACAACGCAACTAGAGACAACTTAGAGTGGCTGATCAGCCCAAACATGTTTGTTGTGGGCTGTGGGAGGAAATCAGAGAAAGCCTGTAGAGGAAGAACATGAACATAAGTGGGAGTTGAACCGGGACCTTCATGCTGTGAGGTGACTGTGCTAACCACTCATTAACCGTCTCAACCTGTTCATGAACATGAAGCTTCTTCTGTCCACAGCTCAAAGATATTACGTTTGTTCTCAACTAAACAAACCAAAACATATTAACATCACAGCAGCTGAGACCAGCGAACTTTGATTTATTTCATTAAAACGAGCTCAAAAATATCAAAATTACCGACTCAATTATTAGAAGTAATTCAGTTGATTTTCAGTTGATTTAAGTGTAGACGAGTTGTCAGTTATCAATGAGTTGTTGAAACTCCACTGACGGCCTAAATGCCCGTCTTCAAAATCAATGAGCTCAATGGTTTTGATTTAATGGAAGGTTTTTATGGATCAGTCACATTCTGACCTTTACAGAAGGACTAAAAGCGTCTAGGCTGCAGACTTCGACCTGATTTGACAGAAACTCTCTCCACACATTGAAGTCAGAGATCATCAGGAGTCACAGATGTTGTGTGATTATTCCATCATATTAATGCAGCTGCTCCCAGTTTATACCAGTTACAGGTGGAAAGCCCGAGACATTATCAATCTCACTCATCTGCAGCGAGCCCTCATTATGTCCAGGAGAGGTTCCTCCTCAGGAGATAAATGATCTGCAGCAGCTTTCACACCATGTCCTGCAGGGAGACAGTCCCAGGAACCTCTAGGAACCAGAATCTAAAAACTGAGAACTGAACCTCATCTTTCCTCTTCATTTCTTGTTTTCTGCTCCCAGTGGTGATGAACTGAGGATCATTTCCATCTGCCTGCTTCCCTATGTGTTTCCTTCTGCTCTGCAAAAATGGAGCTCCTGAAAGCAAGATCCAAAGACTAATTTCATGAGAAAATGTGGTCAAACCAAATGGAAAGATCTGTCTGTGCAGCCAGATAATTTCACTATAATTTCACCAGATTTCTTGAAATGAGATGTGATGTGCTTGATTTAAGGTTGTAGTGGAAAGTTGAACACTTTAGTTATCTAACACTGATGAGTGGTGTTACCTGTGCTCTCAACCCCCAGAGGAGGCTGAAGGTAACTCAGTGAAACAGTCTGCAGAGACCAACGCTGACCTTTCCTGAGTGGCCAGAATCCCTCCGAGCGAGACCGTTTTCATTTAACGCCCATGCAGAAGGCTGATTGTGTCCTCTGGTTCTGCGCCTGCTCTCCTCTACTGGAACCAGACTGGATCTCATTGTGTATGTTGCATAGCAACTGCATCAGTCCTGGAAGATAACATTCAGCAAAATAACGCCGACTGCTCGTTTTCCAGACAAATGTCAAAACAAAACAGTTCATTACTATTCTGACTGGTCTACTGGGCGCTTTCTCCCTTTATTGATCCAATCCAGTCCATGTAACTCAACACACATCCTGCTCTTTAAACACTGAAGCATGGTTCACCCATCTATCCCATGTCATGTCAGTCTTGCTGGTTTCATCAGAACAAATCCTGTGTAGCTGTGAAACTAAAAACACGATTCTGAATCTGGTGTTTTGGTCTGTTTGTGAAACATCATCTGAATTAAAATGACATTAAAATGTTTTTGAAAAGATGCAGATTAGTTGTAATCTCATGTATATGTAGATTGTAATCTATATGTAATTCAGATGAATTGGATGATGAACTATAATGTTAATGAACATGTGAAACATAAAAAGTCATCATGAAAAGTGCATTAAATATAAATCAATCAAATGACATCAAATCAAAAACGTATCCTTATATTATCTACAGCTGACGTTAAACCTACAGATCTCCAGTTACAAATGTTGAGCTGCACTGTAGCAGGTTCCTAGCTCCACCTCCATCAGTCTCTGCTCCACCTGTCGAAGCCTTCACACCTGGAAAATCATCTGAGACATAATGAAAAATAAAAGCTGCTCAGATCCACTTAGTCAAAGCTTCACATCCCTCAGATCCTGTCTGATGATCCTCCTGCAGTGAGACACTGAGCGTATCTGCTCGGAGACTGACACCAAACAGGAAGTCAGACGTCAGTCTGAACATCAACAACAACAGCTACAACAACACAGACACGCTGCCTGTATCAGGGAGGAGCTGCTCCCCAGCCTGACCACCTGAACTCCACCCCTCTGAGGTCTGAAACACTATCAGCTCAGCTCATCAAAGAATAATCGGCTGTGGAGGAGCTCATGTCGCCGTGACCTCTGACCTTTGCTTCTGGAGAGCGAAGAGGCAGGAATCTCTCTGAGGAGTCAGAAACATCTGTACCAAACCAGTGTTCAACACTCTGCAGCCTCCAGATCGATGGGCCACAGGAGTCTCATCCCTCACAAACATCCTCCCGAAACAACCTACGCTCTTCAACGTTTCAGGCCTAAAACTTTTCTGTATAAAACAAGTAGAAATCTGGTCAAGTCTGGGCCACTTAGCGTGTCCAGCTCTCCTTACTGCATGTTTTTGGTCTGTGGGAGGAAACTCACACACACACAGATGACAGCAGGAGCTGGGATCGAACCCACAACCTTCCTGTGAGGCAGCAGCACCAACCACTGCTGCAGCGTGCGGCCCCTGGTTGTGTTTGCCATGTGTCAGTCTGTGTACAGACTCACACAATGATGACAGAATGAAAGGTGTGAATACTATTTAAAGTGGAGCTGATACTCACCCTGTGAAGCTGCAGCGCATCAGATCATTATTTTAATCTCAGATTTTAAAAGATAAATATCTGTAATAATAGATATATGGTGTTGATAGGTGCTAAAACACTAGTTAATGAGCTCTGAGGTGTTTAGACCATAGCAGGAGCTGTGGTAAAGAGCGATTTTACCTTTCCAGGTAAAGTATCTGTCCTGAGGCTAAATAGAGAAACTATCGTATGTGCAGCCTTCAGGAGTTTGGAGGCGCTGAGTGTGTTTGGGTTTCTTCAGTGTTGAGGTGAGGGACGCTCCCCCCCTTCAGCCGATACTGCAGCGGCACAGAGCTGCAGTGAAAACCCCAGATCAGTGTCAACAGGATCTCACACGTTCAGTAAAAAGGTAAAGGGCTTGAAAAGGTCACAGCCTGCTGTGTGACGCTCACTGAGAGCACTTGTGACGCGTCACACGAGGAAGAGCTGAATTTTCCATCACAAACGTAACCCTAGAGGCGCTCTTCCTGTTTATGTTGAGCCTCCTCCAGCTCTGGCTGCGGCTGCATCACTGGCCACCATATGGCCCCAGGTTACAGCGGGTAGAACACACACACACACATACACACACACCCACACACACACACAGGCTGAGGGAGGTGGACTCACACAAAGGATTGTGTGATAGTAGAAGCTTAAAGCACCCAGAAATGACGCCAATCTGGTCTTCCAGCTGCTTTTTATTCCGTCATTAACAGTTCACTCTGTGTGAGGGAAAGCTCCGGTCAGTGTGTGTGTATGTATTTGTGTGTGTGTGTGTGTGTGTGTGTGTGTGTGTGTATGTATGTATTTGTGTGTGTGTGTGTGTGTGTGTGTGTGTGTGTGTGTGTGTGTGTGTGTGAGCAGAAAGCAGGAGAGTGTGAAGATGGACTAACACGGTCACAAAATGACAGAGCCAAATGTGTGACAAACAAAATGTCACATATGCCCCGCGAAACACTGGTATGTGTGCTCCGGCTGCTCATGGTGTAGCAGCAGCCGTCACATGCTCTGCAGGAGATCCCAGGCCCGCACACACACCCCCTGACCCAGGCCCGCACACACACCCCCTGACCCAGGCCCGCACACACACCCCCTGACCCAGGCCCGCACACACACCCCCTGACCCAGGCCCGCACACACACCCCCTGACCCAGGCCCGCACACACACCCCCTGACCCAGGCCCGCACACACACCCCCTGACCCAGGCCCGCACACACACCCCCTCACCCAGGCCCGCACACACACCTTTTGACCCAGGCCCGCACACACACCCCCTGACCCAGGCCCACACACATACCCCCTGACCCAGGCCCGCATACACACCCCCTGACCCAGGCCCACACACATACCCCCTGACCCAGGCCCGCACACACACCCCCTGACCCAGGCCCGCACACACACACCCTGACCCAGGCCCGCACACACACCCCCTGACCCAGGCCTGCACACACACCCCCTGACCCAGGCCCGCACACACACACCCTGACCCAGGCCCGCACACACACACCCTGACCCAGGCCCGCACACACACCCCCTGACCCAGGCCTGGCCTGCACACACACACCCTGACCCAGGCCCACACACACACCCCCTGACCCACACCCTGACCCAGGCACGCACCACACACACCACCATGTCCATATCCAGGTGCACATCCATCGCCCCCTCCAGAGACACACGTGCTGAAGCTTTCTGTCACTTTGTGGGATCTGTGAACCAGGGCCACCCATGTCCTCGTGTCCTTCACCACTGAGAATGAGGCTGTGAACATGCAGGGTCCATACTGTATGTGACCTGATCAGTGCTCTCTATGGATGTTTGTCCATGGACCACCAGGAGACAGGAATGAAGACACAACCTGCCACTCTTCAGTCAGAAAACGATCTGGGTGATTTATCCACAGTGCCGCCATCAGCAGAGTCTAATCTGGCTCATTTGTAGTAATCCCTCACCTCGCAGCTCCCAGTGACTATGGGTTCTGCTCCTGTGAGCCTCAGATGAGTAGGAACCTGTCATAAATCACAGCTCAGATTCACACCTCCTCACTTCCTCATCCTGAACTTCCTCATTGTTCTTTATGGATGCAATCATCTTCAAGCAACTCAGGGTTCCTGACAGAGTGGGTTTCCGCAGGAACCTCACATGTAATCCAGATGTGCAGCTCTGCCTGTTTTCACATCAGCTGCTGCTTCCTGGTCATGACTGACATGATGTTAATGTCAATAACCAGCTGTGCATGCATGCGTGCGTGTGGAAGTGCGTGTGTGCGTTTGTGCGCCTCACCTCTGTTGCGGTGCGTTCAGTGTCCTATAGATTCATTTTTTCCAGATATTGAATCACTTCCATAAGTAAAAGCGTGTTAATCCGCAGCTGCACGGACCCGGGGCATGGAGATCCCGGGGCAGGTGATGGAGATCCCGGGGCAGGTGCTACTGCAGCCCCGCAGCCTCCCGCTCCTCTCTCTGCCCGGCTCTGGGTCTCTGCAGCCGGGGAGAGGAGCCTGAAAGCAGCAGAGGAAGAACCGAGGAGGAGCCGAGGAGCCGAGGAGCGAACACGTCTCCAGCTTCTCTCTGATGAGGAGTGCGCGCTCCCGACAGCACGGGCGCGCTCCCGGCGCGACGCCGCGCGGCCGTGGGAGTGAACGGAGAAGAAGCGCAGTGAGAAATAATTCATGGAGCAGGATCCACAGAGGCTGGGAGGGAACATGTTCTCCGTGAAGCTGCACTGTGCAGGATATTATCATTATTGTTATTATTGTTATTACTATTATTATTATTATTATTATTATTATCATTATTACTATTATTATTATTATTATTACTATTATTAGTAGAATTGTTGTTGTTGTTGTTATTGGTCTGACTGAGCTGCCTCAGGAGGATCCAGGCTCATTATCTAAACATGAAGGTCTCTCCTGAGCCTCCATCGCATCAGTGCACGAGATTTCTCCGTGTTATTCATGCTCCTTTAAATGGGCCTTTTTCATTGACATTATACGACTTGTTACGTAAGACTCCCTCCCTGGATGATTCTGTTCGAGCTGCTCTGCTCCCCCAGGGCTCAGATTGTTCCCAGTGAGAAACCCCAGCAGAGCTCTGAGCCTCCTCCCACTGTTAGAAAGAATATTTCATTTCCATTTATGTCAGTGGACATGCTGATGAGCAGCTCCTCCATTCATTAAAGGAAAGAATGAAAAAGTGTTTACTCTCGGCCTTGTTGCCAGACAAACATCATTACGTCCCTATTCATGTACATTCATACGGAAACATTCATGTGTAGGACAGGACTGCGAGTCCTGGTTCTTCCTCAGTGTCTGATTCTTCCTCTGATTCTAGCTCCAACATATAACCCTGGATGTGCTCAGATGTGCAGGAATTGATCATAATACAAACTACAGGCAGAGTTGTTAAAGACTGTAAAGTAGAATCTGAGGCATTTCTGATGAAACCAGTTGTTGTTCCATAGCTTCAATGTTACGTAGCACCTGAAAATAAGAGAAATACTCCATTCAAATATCATAGGTATCATTTGAAACATGCGTACAGGTGCCCACACACACACACACTCACACACACACACACACACACTCACTCACACACACACACACACACACACACACACACACACACACACACACACACACACACACTCACCACTGCTCAGTACCTTGAAAATAAAAGCAGCTCCTCACCCTGAGGCGAGGAGACGTCCCCTGAGCCTCACAGCTGATCTGGTCAATACTCAGCTACAGCTACACTGCAGCCCCACGGTCCACACACAGACATGCACAAACACACATACAGTACACATACAGTACACATACACTTCTCCTATTATCCAAATGGCCTGTGTCATTGTCTGCAGCAAGAAAGTCTCTGCATGCAGCACATTTGCTCTGCTCACAATCACTGCATACATAAGGGTGAGAATTTTGCATTTATCCTTTTTAAGTTGGTGTGAGCCCTCCAGAGACTCCAGAGTCTGTCAACCATTCTTCTTGTTCTGTACAGAGGAACTCCTGAGCACCGGAGAATGAGGCCTGTACTTTAATTTGTTACTGGAAAACCTTAAAGCAGATGATGCTCCAGGAGCAGAGGATCTCCAGTGGCCAGTTAGAGCTTCCGAGCTTTCAGATGTCAACAGTGTGGATCTCTGCACTACACGCCCACAGTTCAGTCTTATCTCTGCGTCATTGTTTGTCCCAGAAATGTGCAGTGGACAGAAAGTTAAATAAGTGGGAAATAGCTTCAAGTGTGTAAACAAAGGAAAACATCAAAGTTTCCTAAGTTACTGAATGCTGTCACATCATCCAGATGTGAAACCTCTGCTTTCACTTCAGACTCTGGGAACTGTAAACGATCATTAAAACAGGGTTGAGGTTCAGTCTCCTGTAACATCACAGGTGAAATCTCTTACTTTCAGCTCACAGAGCTTGACTGTGCATCATGGGAAAACAGACCAGACTAATATCTAACATTTCTCAGCTGCGTCATGTGGCCGTTCTCATTTAGCTAAAGTAAAAGATCCATCTGCCGCAAGCCAAGCTGAAAGCACGAAAAGAGGATGAAAGGATGGGAGAAGGATGTGTTTGCAACAGCAGGTGTGTGAGTTAGTTCATGAAAGAGAGAGAGATCTCAGACGTGGCATTAATCATTTTTAAGTTACAATTGAACAACGTAATATGTTTCACTAATGTGTTCGAATCACCATTTTGTTGTTTCATGATGCGTTAATCTGCCTTCATCTCTCCTTCAGAGGCTCGTGAACGTGAGCCAGGGCTGCAGCTGGACGGGCGGCGGCTGCAGGAACTAATGATCCTTTAATGAGTCTGAGGTGAACCAATGGAAAATAAGAGCTGAGAGTTTCAACCATTTGATGTGTGTGAATCGCTGACAAGTGAAGCACGTCAGGGTGGAGAACCGAGCGAGCGTCCACCTCTGGCCTCTCCTGTGTGAAGCTCCGTGACCTGGAAGTAAAAAGCAACAGAAGGCGTTCCCGCCCACCGGGCTGCCCCCCCCCCCCCCCCCCCTCCCCCACACACACACACAGCAGCCCTGCTCCCCACGATGACTATGTTTCCATGGACAAACATGTTCTGAATGTTTACACAAGTTTCTTATTGAATATTCCCTTCATATTCCTGTTCTGTAGGATTAAAGCATAATGTCACCCCCACATTACATTAGCTCCTCCTCTCATCTGACTCCTCCTCATTCTGCTCCTCCTGGTCTCCTCCTCCTGGTCTCCTCCATGGTCTGGACCATGGGACAGTAGAAGGAGCGTGGTCACTAGTGTTCTTCTGCTTTCTAGCAACACAACAGCTGCTTCTCACAATCTTCCAGAGGTTTACAGCTGGTTCAGACCAGTACGTATCCTCCTCCTCCACTGGTTCAGACCAGTACGTATCCTCCTCCTCCACTGGTTCAGACCAGTACGTGTCCTCCTCCTCCACTGGTTCAGACACCTGCTTCTTCCACATATCTCCATTCTCAGCACCCAGAGCTTCATCCTGGTCATCTTCCTTTCCTCCATCTTGTTATGGACATGAACAAACAGTCGACAGCTGCCAATGTGTCTCCATGCTGCTACATTTCCACTGTGTAGAAAGTGTTTCCATGTCAGATCATGGGACTGAGGCTGGAACACTCGGACTGAATGAACCTCAGTCCAGATATGACCTCATTCAGGTTAAAGACATGAATCCTCCAACTCTGGTCGGGATCATCATAGATGTGACATCAACAACCCGGACGTCAGTCACATGATGCAGAAACACCTGGGAGCACCTGCTTCCCACTGACATCATGTCACTTCAGGCCTGTAGACTGATGCTGTTGCATTTAGTCATGTTAAGTCATACAAACATCAAGATGGTTTCTTCTTCAATTCACTTAGAATGTGAAAAATACCTCATAAGTGAAGCAGTGTCTTGAGATGGTAAAAGTTGAAAGTGTTGTGACTGTGCTGCTTCTCTCCCACATGTCCTCAGCATGTTCGCCTCTCCAGGAGGATCATATGGAGCAGGCAGCAGGAGCCTGGTTCAGCCGAGTCCCCTGTGACTGGAACAGAAGCAGGTTCCAGACCAGACAAAGTGCGGCCCATCACCTCCTCTGTGAGGAAAGCCCTGCTGGCTGCCAGCCCAGAGAACAGAGCACACACACTCATCTCTACTGTGTGTGTGAACATGTTCCAGGAAACACACACAAGTTAAGGATAAAAGTGAAGCGGAAGCTGAGACTCACGCCAACACACTCGCTGCCTCAGACAAATATTGGCAGACGTATTTCCACGCGTGACCTTGAGCGCAGTGCTCAGGTTTCCGCGTCTCGTCTCGGGTAAGAGAGGAGCTGACAGGAAGTGAGTGATGCTGGAGGCGAGGGCTCGGGGCGGAGCGGTCACTTGGTCATGAAAGCCGAGAGTTTTCCCAGCATGCTTCACTTCATCCGCTCTCCTTCCCTCACCCGCTGATGGTTCTGGTGCAGCGCCGAGGATCATTCGTCTTCTGGAAATCTGAGACCTGCTTCCCTCCATCTTATTATTGGGGGAGGGGTGGGGTGGGGGGGGGTGGGGGGGGGGGGTAATAGCTGGAGTTGTGGCTCCAGTATCTTATTGAGGAGAAGCTAGAATCATTAACGTAGAAGCTACAGTATGAATTTTGTTTCCATCAGAAATGCCTCAGAGTCTTTCACATCTTGTTTGTAGTTGTGGGAATATTGTGCTATATATCTGGCTCCTTTCATGCTGATCTGGCAACCACACATGGGCGTGAATGATCATATGGCTTTGTGTTAGAGCAGCTTCTCAGCCTGTTACTGGAATGCCATTCATGTGAGTGATCACGTGACTTCACGTTCCTTGCTAAACAACAGATCAGCAACTTATGCTTCAAACTGCTGCAAGCAGTAACTTGTGCAACTAAGCCAAATTAAAGATGCATTTCTTTTTGTGGATTAAAGGGACCTCGACTGGTTGAATGGAGTATTTATCCTGGTCCTCTGGGGTTCACAGACTGCTGGCCAGCCGTGTCCTACCTCTCCTCATGTACCTGATCAGGGCCATGTTCAGGCTCCGCCTCTGCTCAGACTTATCCCTTTTTTAGCTGCATTCCACAACTGGATTTCTAGATTTCTAAATCAATGACAACGTGATGATGTACAGGAATAGACTGTTGATATTCCACAAAGCCGAGTGAAGGAAGTGTTTTTGTCGCAGGTCTCCTTCGGGTGGGGTGAGCACACGCTGCCTTCGTGGCCTGCACCAGTGTTTTGCATCGACAGAGCTGAATCTGAAGCTGCTTAGAGCAGACTGAGTAACATTTTTGTTGCTACCTGGGGGAGAAAATCTGTTCCTGATGTCATTTCCTCCATTCGAGGCTGTTCCTCCACATAAGTAACCATGGTTACCATACTGTGTCTCCATGTACAGCCAGCTGTGGCGGAGATGGCTGTGGAGGGTGATAAACACCACTGTGAACCACGAGGAGCTCTCCTCTCTCTGGATGTGTTCAGGGTGTAGCACCCGTACAGCAGGCACATCTCTGCGAGCTCGTGTTCTCCTCGCCACTGGAGATGGATCCCGTCTCCCTGTTTTCTCTCCTCTCCCTCACAAGATGCCTCGACTTCACCGGGGTTAAAAATAGACCCATCCCCCCGGTGCAGCTTCAGCCTAACTTTATGTTCATGGGGGAAATGAAAAGCACACATACTGGAGCGACTGAAGGAAAAAAGAGAAAACAATAACCTTCACCATCCAATGACAAACCAGCGTCTGTCAGGGCGAGGATGCACGACGCTGGGAAGGTCCTCAGAAAAAGACATTTTCCGGCAGCTTGAGCCCAAGAGGCTCCTGTTCTTCATTCTCTGGGTGTTTCATCTTTTAATTTGACTTTGGTTTCATCTCATATTAGTCTTCACCATCTGTTGCACAGGATTGGCACCCACCTCCTCCTCCTCCTCCTCCTCCTCCTCCTTACAAATCAGCCTCAAGTGTTCTCAACATCCAAATGTAAAAACCAATCCTGCTAAATATCTGAGCAGGAGGGGCTGTGGCCAGTTAATAACAGCAGCCTCTGCTCTACCTCCAGGGCCATATGGATATTGATTTCTAGCCGGATGCTGCTGATCCTGATTCATCTTTCTGATCTGTCTTTGTGCACAAAACGTGGAGATATGCAAGACAAAAAAACGTTTGTTTCTGCAGACTCACTGGTGTCTGAGTCCTAAAATCTCATCTGGAGACAAAGGGAGAGAAACTGAGAGAATGAGTGGAGGATGAAAGTGAGGCAGAGAGAGAAAGGAGAGGGATTAGGACATGGCGGCGAAAAAGAGGAGAGAGGAGGGCTGGAGTGAGAGTGTGACAGAGGAAAAGCAGGAGGAGGAGGAGGGGGAGGAGGACGGCGTGGGAGGGAGGCGTGTTGAGTCAAAGCCCCAGAGCTCCCCTCATTCCTCAGCGAAGACACAGTGCTGATAAGATGGAGGGAGTGTGCCCTCTGCACCGAGGCATGCCCAACACAATGACATCACCAC
This sequence comes from Karalla daura, assembly GCA_029224185.1. Taxonomy (NCBI): domain Eukaryota; kingdom Metazoa; phylum Chordata; class Actinopteri; order Chaetodontiformes; family Leiognathidae; genus Karalla; species Karalla daura. The sequence goes on along the minus strand of CM055193.1, from coordinate 497,411 downwards.
CATCTGAAGGAGCAAGGACGCGGGGCCGGAGCCCAGACTCACACTCGGCTCTTTTATTCATTATTATTCACTCACTTCATCACTTTTCCTTGCGCCTCCTCACTCTTGCACTGACACTGATCGTGAGGACTTGGAAAGCTAAAAATCCTCAGAAAATAAAGCAGCTCTGTGTGTGTGTGTGCACACGCTCACACTGTGACTGGGCACAGCGGTCATCACTCATCTTCACAGCAGTAAAATACAGACTCTGATGGGCTTTAAACCAAATGCAGCTACGTATGGACCCCAGGCCTGGGCAAAATCCCAAACTGTATTGAAAATGTTTCCCAAATTCCAATTTAATTCCAGGATTCTGAATTGGAATTGGAGGTTGCAAACAGGAAGCAGATTTGCAAATCAAATTCAATTTAAAGGAAGTAGAACTGAAATTCCATGAAATTCCAGTTGACAGTTTTGCTGTTTTCCAGAATCATGATCTACAGTAAATTCCATATCTGACTGATTTCCATATTTCAATAATAATGACTATGAACTTGCATTGCAAATACTGCAAATGATTAAGGAAAATGGTGGAAAAATACTTCATTTACCAGAAATAAATTACAAATTATTTAAAATGGAGAAAATTTGCGTTAAACATGTTAAAGATGAAAAATTATTCCTGTTACTTGGTTTATAAAACTCTGAATTGGTTTATAACTCTCTGAATTGCAATGAATTTAATTCCACTTCCTGTCATTACAATTCAACATCCTGTGGGGGCGGAGCCAATGCAATTCAAATTCCAATTCTTCAAATTGAACTGAATTTAAATTCCAAATTCAGGATTTTGCACGAGCCTGACGGACACTTTGGTGCATAGCAGAGGGGAGCAGCTCTGATCACAGGTGCTGAGCAGGAGGCCGCGCTCAGGGAGCAGATGGAGGAGACCTCCTGCTACTGAGGAGCCTGCAGACGCTCCCGCTCCGCCTGCCGCCGGGCCTTCCTCTGCAGGTAGCGAGCGTTGCCTTCCTCGAAACGTCTCTCCTCCTCCTCCCCGCTGACCTGCAGAAAAACACACAAAAGGTTGGCTTTTAAGATGCGTTTTCTCATCACTTCAGATGTTCCTTCTGATGATGATTCATCAGCCTGTGGTTGTCTGAGGCCTGGTTGCAACGACGAATATGAAGCTGATGTAAGGTAAGGTAAGGTAGGCTAAGGTAAGGTAGGGCAAGGTAAGGTAGGCTAAGGTAAGCTATGGTAAGGTAAGGTAAGGTAGGCTAAGGTAAGGTAAGGTAAGGTAAGGTAGGCTAAGGTAAGGTAGGCTAAGGTAAGGTAAGGTAAGGTAAGGTAAGGTATGGTAGGGTAGGGTAAGGTAAGGTAGGGTAAGGTAAGGTAAGGTAAGGTAAGGTAAGGTAGGGTAAGGTAAGGTACGGTAAGGTAACGTAAGGTAAGGTAAGGTAAGGTATGGTATGGTAGGGTAAGGTAAGGTAAGGTAAGGTAAGGTATGGTAGGGTAAGGAAAGGTAGGGTAAGGTAAGGTAAGGTAAGGTAAGGTAAGGTAAGGTAGGGTAAGGTAAGGTAAGTTATGGTAGGGTAGGGTAAGGTAAGGTAGGCTAAGGTAAGGTAAGGTAAGGTAAGGTAAGATATGGTAAGGTAAGGTAAGGTAGGGTAAGGTAAGGTAAGGTAGGGTAAGGTAAGGTAAGGTAGGGTACGGTAAGGTAAGGTAAGGTAAGGTAAGGTAAGGTAAGGTATGGTATGGTATGGTATGGTATGGTATGGTATGGTATGGTATGGTATGGTATGGTAAGGTAAGATAAGGTAAGGTAAGGTAAGGTAAGGTAGGGTACGGTAAGGTAAGGTAAGGTAAGGTAAGGTAAGGTAAGGTAAGGTAAGGTAAGGTAAGGTAAGGTAAGGTAAGGTAAGGTAAGGTAAGGTAAGGTTTGGTAAGGTAAGGTATGGTAGGGTAAGGTAAGGTAAGGTCAGGTAAGGTAAGGTAAGGTAAGGTAAGGTAAGGTATGGTAAGGTAAGGTAAGGTAAGGTAAGGTCAGGTAAGGTAAGGTAAGGTAAGGTAAGGTAAGGTAAGGTAAGGTAAGGTAAGGTAAGGTAAGGTAAGGTAAGGTAAGGTAAGGTAAGGTAAGGTATGGTAAGGTAAGGTAAGGTAAGGTAAGGTAAGGTATGGTATGGTAGGGTAAGGTAAGTACTTGGTCCAACAGTCACACAGGAGAACATCGACAATAGAAGCTGCTGCATCCAAACACTCACTCCTACCCCGTTCGCAGGTTTCCACGAGAGTCAAGGTGAAGCTGATAAATGTTTTTAAGCTGCAACGTCTCCTCCCAGAGCTGAGCTTTTGTTCCAGTCGGTTTTATCAAACTGTGCTTTACGTCGACTGTGATCTCACCTGAAGCTGCTGCAAGACTTTAAAGCTGTGAAGAACAAATCTCCTCTTCCTCCTTCACTTTGCCTTGTTTGGCTGCTGATTGGTGGGAGGAGAAGCTCTCGCTGGCCTGGACGGTTTAATTAGACGCCTGGAAACCTCATGACTTAACGAACAGCTGAGTCAGCCAGAGCGGGGTGTGTGTGTGTGTGTGTGTGTGTATGTGTGTGTGTGTGTGTGTGTGTGTTAGTGTTAAGCTTTACCAGGGACCTACTGCAGAGTGGTTGAATGGAGCACTTCTTGATGTTCTCTGGTGTTAACATAGAAGCTATGAGCTCTGGTTCCATCACAGCCCAGACATCCTGTTTGTAGCTGTGGGAATGTTACACTCTCTTCCTGCTCAGATCTGGCTCGTCTCATGCTGATCTGGCAACCACACAGGTTGCACTCTGATTGGCTGTCTTACCTGACACTCACATTACCAATAATTTGAGATTATGATTCTTCTAGAAAAAAAATCAATTTTAGACGAATGTGATGCTAACATCCAAATAGTGAGCGGTGGGAGGCTGTTCTCTGTGGAGCAGGTCCAGCTGCACACAGCTGCAGCAGCGCTGGTTATATAACAGTCCACATACTGCTCAGTCAATTCTGCTTCTGCCATTCAACTGAAAGTAATGGATAATTCCAGTTCATTGACTTTCATAAAAGAGAGAGATAGAGGGAGAGAAACAGAGAGATGGAGAGATGTTTTCTTACAGTATTTGCAAACATCTTGAGCAGAAGCTGCTCACACGATCAATTCACGACGTTTCTTGCTCCGAGTCCGTAAACAAGGACAGAGTCTGTAAACTCACTGATCTGGGCTGTGAGGGCTGCAGACCAGTGAGGCTCTATGAATGGAGGCAGGTTCAACCACACTCAGAAATGTTGCTCTGCTCTCATATACACCACAGACAAACACTGAGAGGAAGTATTTTCCTTTGTGGCAACAATTACTGAAATTAATTGAATGAGTACGTCTTGTTTATTACTGCTCAGTAATTAGACGGGTTTGCTTCCGAGCGTGTGCAGGGAGCAGGTCGTTACAGTGGAATTGAAATGAGTCCTGACGAGCTGATCTGGGAGCTTTATTAGCACCTGCTCTAACGCAGCTACCGGCCGAGCAGACACATCCATCACTTCACACAACGCTGCTTTGAAATGATTTCATCAGACGCCTGAAAATAGTTTGCAGGAAAAGCAAAACATAAGCAACAGAACGGGGAGAACACGTTGGTTCAGCTCAGTATGAATGTTTTTTTTGACACGTTTCGATGATAAATCATCATCCCTCCAGTTTGCTGCAGCACGCAGCTTTACTGAGGATGTTTGGACCGTTTACTCTCATTGTTTGTCTCCTTCAAACCTCTCATAATGCGCTGTCCCTCCCTCTCTCCCTGAGGACTTAATCATTATTTAATGACACTCTTAGAAGCACAGGAAGCCTCCGTTTGAGAACACTGCTAATGAACATGCCAATTAAAAGGAACTGTTCAATTGACTGCAGTTAATGAGCAATGACTGTGCATAATAGCAGGAGATATGGCTCTCAGAAGTTTCCACCGGAAACACAGCGGAGCGGAGAGTGCGATTGGCTGTTTGAGTGAAGGACAGACTGAGGTAAACAATCACAACCTGATTCTGCTTTTGTCTGTTGTTTCCTGCTGAACTTTCATTTTCAATGAGGCTGAGTTAAACGTCCGTCTCAAGACTGATTCAGTGTGTGACGTGGCTCAGGGGCGCCTGGGCGTCTATGGGTGGGAAGGTTTTTGGTTTGACTCCAACCTACGTGATGACTGTCCAGCGTGTCCTCGGTCAGATCCTGGACCAGCAGCTGCCTCTGAGGCTGTCAGCAGGGAGGATGTGTGAGTGGTTACAGCAGGGTAGCCTCGGCCTCAGTGTGTGAACGGGCCAGTCTGACACAGTCTGAGTGGTCATGAAGACTAGATAAGAACCAGTTCATTTACCATTTGATTCAAAGGAAAATCAAAGTGATCAGAGCTGCAGCGTGACGGCAGCGTGAGTGTCTCTGAGCCTCTGCACTCAGTCAGCAGCAGCGTCAGCTGATTTCTGTGTCGCACCAGTTATATGTAAATCTACATGTGCACAGTGTTTGCAGCGACTGCGTATACTTAGCGAGCTCCTCCTGGGTCCCTGCAGGGCTGCACGTGTGCATGCATATGTTAATGCTCATGCAGATCACATTTGCATAACTCCATGAGACAATTCAATGCGAGGCCCAGAATGTCCTTTTCGTGTCCCCGTGTAGTTTGTATTCCATGAATGTGCAGGATCATCAGCTCCAGCTGTGGAGGGAGCAGCCTTCTGTTAGTGATGGTTTCACTCCTGACCCCGCTGCTCTCTGCTCTCAGGCACTATCCAACGCCTGCTCTGTGTGACTGGAAAACTACTGGACTGGAGACTTACAACCGACTGCAGAGGAGACTGGTTTAACTGGTCTATGGGCAGCAGAAGATGTTTTTGTCTTATGAATTCACTTAATGAATCCACGTTAGATTGTAAAAGGCTTTGACAGGCTGATGCAGCTCTGGGGCTGGAACACAGTCCTGGTCTTAATGCTGAGATGCAGAGGGTCAGGAGGAAGAACATGCACAGTTTGCCATCTTAGCTTTGTATGCATGCAAACCTTTAGGAACTGGAGTTGGAATGACTTTCCAATCCCTAAAAGGAAATTCATGTCACATCTCCACCTCCAACCTTCACTTTTGACCAGAAGCAACCATGAAAGAGGAGTTCCTAAGATGTGGAGCCTTCTCCTCGTCTACCTGACAGTGGCTTTGCATCTCCTTGCCTGTTCAAGTCTCTGTATCATGGTGTAACATCTGTTTCCTCAGTGTTTTTGTTTGTTTTGTCCTGTTGATGGATGTTTTGTTGCTGTGGATGTGGGGTGGGTGTCTTGTAGTGTTGTAGTTTATTTTTTGCTATGAAAAGTTACAAATAAAAAAAATATTTAAAAAAAGGAGCCAAAAACTCTTCCATTCTAGTGGAACACAGAGGATCATCATCAGTCTGAATGCAGAGTCACGAAAACAGCTGCTTCACCTGGCGAGCAGGAGTGAAGCTGGGGGGGGGGGCAGGAGGAGCCAGGAGGAGCCAGGAGGAGCCGCGGGGCTCCTTTGTGTTGGTGTAGGCTGTTATTAAAGCAAACAGCGTCTCTGGAGGAGAGCAAAGCTGCAGGAAAACACAACCATCTGCACTCAGACCTGGACCCTAGAACAGTGTGTGTGTGTGTGTGTGTGTGTGTGTGTGTGTGTGTAAGAGAAATATTTTATTTATATAAATCATTTTAGTTTGCTCAACACTTGTTCTGTCTGTGTTCTGTGTTGCTTTACTGATAATAAATAAAGCTCCAGAAATGAAGAAATGACTGCAACAAAAAAGCAGGAAATAAGAATTAAGAAAATTCTTCTCTGGTTGGTCATATCATATCATTGATGGAGTTGTGCTTTGTTTTTGCTAGGGCTTCTTGGCTAGGTCATGTTTGTAAATGAGAATGATTTCTTAAACACTTTACCTGGATAAATGAAGGTTAGATCAAAAAGGAAATGTTAGTGAAATGACTGAACCAGTGGAACCAGTTTCTGCTCTGACTGGGTTCCACTGACTATCGCCTTTTCGATATTGTTTGTGCGGCTGATCTTGAGCACTGTAGGCGTCGTTGCATATTCATGAGGAGAGATTGGACAGGGATGCGACACAGATTCCTGGACGGAGAGGCGATGAGCCTCGATGGGAGCCGGGAACGTGCTCGGGCACCAGCGTTAACCCTCTGCTGCTCCTGGTGAATGGGAGGCGGCTAAAAATAAACGCGCAGCGCTTCGTGCGGACTACAGCAGGTTTCCACGGCAACCGGGCTTGTTTTTGTGTCACGGGAGGCCAGCTGAGTCTCTGCCAGCGAGGAGGGAGGAAGGAGAGGAGGAGGGGGGGGGGGGGGGGGGAGGAGAGGGGGTGTTCTTAAAGGACATGTGGAACGGCTGGATGGAGCGTTCCTCTCTGATCTCTGGTGGTGACACAGAAGCTTTGAACTCTGGTTCCATCGGAGCCTCAGAGTCTATATTACGAATATTACACTCTGTTTCTGCACAGATCTGCCACCTTTCATGCTGATCTGGCAACCAAACACAGGCTGCACTCTTATTGGCTGCCTGTCCTGCCACTCTTATGAAAGATCACGTGAGTGATCAGGAGAACATGGAGGATTCCTGGTGGGCCATTTTGATTTCAGGAACGGTCAGGAAAATTAAATGACATCACAAGAAAAATCTAGTTTGATAAATGATTGGATTTGAAAAGCGTCCTGATGATAGTCCTGCCCAGTCTCTTAGCTTCACTTCTGCTGCGCTCTCTCATCCCAGGTCCCCTTTAGAGGAGGGTTGTAAGGAGGTTGTCAGGATTTGCCTGAGGTTGTGTTTCACCTCAGCTCAGCTCCATCCTCCTTCGTGCTGTGGACGCCTGGACGTCGACTCGCTGTCTCAGTCAGAGCTGGTTCTCATTTCGCCTCATGTCTGTTCCCAGCTCCTTTAATTATACATAATGCTCACATGAACCAAAGTGTTCAGCCCAAAGATAAAAATACTCCCATGTTAACGCTCCACTAATGTAATTTTCATGACAATGTGGCAGATTTTGCTCCAGTTGTGTTTTATAAATAGCCTGATCGAAAGGGCAGCTTCTGCTATTTTTGACTGCAGGTGCTTTTCCCCTCCTCACATCCTTCCTCTCTCTCCAGTGAGCCTGCTGCGTTTACTATATTTAGATTTTCCTCTTTTAGCACAGTGGGGGTTAGGGACTGTGTGTGTGTTTGTGTGTGTTTGTGTGTGTGTGTGTGTGTGTGTGTGTGTGTTGGGGGTTGTAGATGGGCTGTCACACTGTGTGGGTAACAGTGAAGTAGGGAAAGAGGACAGTGTGAGCGGGGGAGGAGATGTGGGGATGCCTCCTCTCTGCTGCAGCCTCTGAAACGCTCTGAGATCACAAACTGAGAATCATCCGTTCATCGCTGGAGCATTTCCCCAGATTTGAATGCAGCCGCAGACACCTGAAGGTCAGAGCAGCTGCAGCAGAAGGTCAGAGCTCTGAGTCCTGGGCCAGGAGCAGTTCTAGCAGCTGCTGCTAGACGGATGTGGAGTGGCTGAACTGGGCAGATGAACTGGGCAGAGACGGAGTGGACGAGGGGATGAGAGGGAGGACGAGAGGGAGGACAAGCTGCTGCTCAACCAGTCCCATGCTTAACCAGCATCAGACATCAGGACGGCCTCAGCCGTGTAACCAGAGATGTAACGTGATGTGACTGGGAGTCTGCAGCATATACATAAATAAATAACCTATATATAGATAGATAGATAGATAGATAGATAGATAGATAGATAGATAGATAGGCAGATAGATATATACCAGTTGCTGTAGTTACCACTTAGTAAGTGTGTTTTTCTTCAACTTTTCAAATATAAAATCTATAAAGTCAAAATATTGTACTAGGGAACTCAGAACTTTATAGTTCTGCATACGAGAGAGACTCAGATAAGGCTCTGTGTGTGTGTGTGTGTGTGTGTGTGTGTGTGTGTGTGTGTGTGTGTGTGTGTGTGTGGCTCTCTGTGTTTGTTTGTGTGAGGGAGAAGGAGGCCGAGCCTATTTCTTCTCCTCTGAAATGTTTACTGAGGGATGAGGGTGACCCAGAACACTCACTGATGGCAGCATAACTATTCCTAGACGCCGAGCGAGGCGTCACATCCAGGAAGTCAGGTTCAACACGTCAGTCCAATTAACACCTGAGCTTCCTGTGCAGAGCACACAGAGGAGCACTACTGAGCCTCTGGGAGCCCAGGACACAGAGGAGCCAGGCCCGACTAACATTTGGCCAAAGTCTGAATCATGTTTTACATCTGTGGTTAAAGACTGAATGTCTGGATACTGTCAAAAAACATTTATATACATACAGGATACATACTGTATAGATACACACATAAAAGTACTTTCCTTTAGGGGTCTTTAAGGAAATCTACAGTGGTTGAAGAGATAATCTCTTCCTGTACTCTGGTAACATAGAAACTATGAGCTCTGGTTCCATCAGAGCTCAGAGTCTGTTCTACTTCCTGTTTGTAGCTGTGGGAGTGGAACACTCTGTTCCTGCTCAGATCTGGCTCCTTTCATGCTGATCTGGCAACCACACTTATACTGCACTCTGATTGGCTGTCTCTCCTGCCACTCACAGATATAGATAGATAGATAGACATATAGATAGATAGATAGATATGTCTTACCTTTTATTGAAGACAATTGGGAAAAATAAAGATATTCCTTATCCTACTGCATCTCTGCTCAACACACACACACTCACACATTTTTCCCCTTTTCATAGCCTTGTTGATATGACACACTACATCAGAGCCTGGCAACTCAGGAACCATTTAGATTTCCATTTATAGAGCTGAGGATGAATTATTAAAATCAACGGAGACTTCTTCGCCTCCTCTTTTCATAAAATCATAAAAAAGGTGGACAGAGAAATTACAATAGCTCTAATCATCAACACAATCCTCTGCCAGTAAAAACAAAAGGCACGCAGAGCAAAGAGCAGGTAACGAATGCCAGGAGGTGAACAATGAGGGAAGCGAGCGCAGGGCGAGTGAAATGGAAATGGAGAGAGTGACAAGGCCGAGCTGCAGAGACGCTGTGGATGCACAGACCAGACCGGAGCATGTAGAGCAGCGTCCTGCTGGCCCCCAGGGGACAGCTGCAGCCCGGCCACACACACACACCCACAGGCTGATCTGTCATGTGTTTATCACATTCATTCTTTTCTGAGCTTATGCTTCTGTCTCTGAGTCACATAGCACATATACAGTCTGCAGCCACAGTTCATATTATATTCATATTTCATAGACTCTTATTCTACTGCATAGTTTATGTGCTATTTTCTTCTAGTACTTTTTACTAATTCAACACTTTCTGGCTTTTTTTTTTGCACTTCTGGTTTGATGCCAAACTGCACTTTGTAGCCCTGAGCACCTGCACCATGTGAGTCTAAGATAATCCTCAAAGTGTGTGTGAGTGTTTGTGGTGAGAGGCTGAGCTCCTCATGACACGCTCGCGTCGGCCATGTTGTCCCGGTGTGGACGGCGGCTGCGGTTCAGGGCAGAGCTCCGTCTGTCACTCTGAGGTCGACTGCGCGCGCTGCTCATGCATTTCTGCAGCTCCTCCGCCCTCAGTTACAGTTTAAAGATTCTCTTAGAACCGCTCCGAGGTCAGAACAACGAGCTGCTGTTTAGTCCAGGCTGATGTTACAGCTCTCATCATGCATCATCTTCATGTCATCATTACTCACCTGAGGCTGACCATAACCTAAACCTAACCTAACCCTACCTAACCTAACCTAACCTAACCTACCCTAACCTAACCTAACCCTACCTAACCTAACCTAACCTAACCTAACCTAACCTAACCTAACCTAACCTAACCTAACCTAACCTAACCTAACCTAACCTAACCTAACCTAACCTAACCTAACCTAACTCTACCTAACCTAACCTAACCTAACCTAACCTAACCTAACCCTACCTAACCCTACCTAACCTAACCTAACCTAACTTTACCTAACCTAACCTAACCTAACCTAACCTAACCTAACCTAACCTAACCTAACTCTACCTAACCTAACCTAACCTAACTTTACCTAACCTAACCCTACCTAACCTAACCTAACCTAACCTAACCTAACCTAACCTAACTTTACCTAACCTAACCTAACCTAACCTAACCTAACCTAACCTAACCTAACCTAACCTAACTCTACCTAACCTAACCTAACCTAACCTAACCTAACCTATCCTAACTCTACCTAACCTAACCTAACCTAACCCTACCTAACCTAACCTAACCTACCCTAACCTAACCTAACCCTACCTAACCTAACCTAACCTAACCTAACCTAACCTAACTTTACCTAACCTAACCTAACCTAACCTAACCTAACCTAACCTAACCTAATCTAACTCTACCTAACCTAACCTAACCTAACCTAACCTAACCTAACCTAACCTAACCTAACCTATCCTAACTCTACCTAACCTAACCTAACCTAACCTAACCCTACCTAACCTAACCTAACCTACCCTAACCTAACCTAACCCTACCTAACCTAACCTAACCTAACCTAACCTAACCTAACCTAACCTAACCTAACCTAACTTAACCTAACCTAACCTAACCTAACCTAACCTAACCTAACCTAACCTAGCCTAACCTAACCTAGCCTAACCTAACTCTACCTAACCTAACCTAACCTAACCTAACCTAACCTAACCTAACCTAACCCTACCTAACCTAACCTAACCTAACCTAACCTAACCTAACTCTACCTAACCTAACCTAACCTAACCTAACCTAACCCTAACCTAACCTAACCTAACCTAACCTAACCTAACCTAACCTAACCTAACCTAACTCTACCTAACCTAACCTAACCTAACCTAACCCTAACCCTAACCCTAACCTAACCTAACCTAACTCTACCTAACCTAACCTAACCTAACCTAACCTAACCTAACCCTGAGTGCATGTTTAGGAGGTGCATGAGAGCATGCATTAAGAGCTTTGACCCCAGAGGTCACTCACTAGCTACAACCTAGGATCCACATTCCAACTCTGACCCCGCTCTTCCCATGGATGCTTCACAGCTGTACTGTACTGGTTGTACTGGTTCAGTAGAGAGTCCCATACTCCACCCAGTGTGCTAGGGCAGCAGAGCACCAGCTGACATCACACGATACTTCCAAAAGTATGAGAGACCGCGATCAACGCACTGCATGGAGGGGAGTGTGCTACTGTTTTGGACCAGCTCGTTTCTGTTTCTCTGTCCCTCTCTCTCTCTCTCTCTCTCTCTCTCTCTCTCTCTCTCTCTCTCTCTCTCTCTCTCTCTCCTTTCAGTGGAAGGTGGGGCTGAGACAGGAAGTGAGGGCGCCCCATGTCCAGACCGGGCCAGAGGGGGCAGAAGCCTCCTGTCGGTCAGACACTGCAGCGTGCAGCAGCTGCTGCAGGACGCTGGACACCAGCTCCTGTCTCCTCTCAGCCATAAGACAGACAGCGTGATTTCAGCCTCGAGTCCGGTGAATTCACTATTAAGAGCCAATTATCACCACATCCACTCAGCATAATGATAATAATGATGTTATAGGCATAACAATGTTTGGCTAGATAATCTGTGACGTGTACGTCATCTGCTAAACAACAACTGACCTGTGGCACCACATGTGAAACCCACTGAAGAATGCAATAATATTCAAAATTACATAAATGCTAATGTTGCAACCAATTTACATTCACTTAATGTTTTTTTAAGAGGATTTAATGTGATGTAAATGGCTCGTCTGCGGTGTAAACCCCACACTCAAGTTGGACGAGTTTTAAAGTGAGAGACAATCGGGTCGAGCGAGAGGTGCCAGGAAATCATTCCGATGCGCTGAGTTAAACAGATGGCCTGCGCTCTCTGTTTGCATATAAACAGGGTTTGGATCATCGTGTGCTGCCGAGCCAGAACAAACAGCAGGCGTCTGTCCAATCTGCAGGTAAACACACACACACACACACACACACACACACACACACACACGCGCGTCCTGGCAGCGTGTGCGGCGTCAGCTGGACTCGGAGGCTGGGATATCACTGTGGTCTATCAGCATTTAGCCTCAGCAGAACACACAAAAAGAGCAAAGGTTTCATATGGAAACGTCGGAAACGATTTTAAATTGAAATGTCTTAAATTCATTTTTTTAATTGATTCCATTTCAGTTTTCTGATGTTTCTACAGGAGTGTATTTCTTTGGTAAATCACTGAACTGCTACACCTGAAGTGAAGACAACAGAAATGTGAAGAAGACAAAGAGAAAGAGAAAGGGGGAGAAGAAGATGAAGAAGTGGAAGAAGAAGATAAAATGGATTTCTTTGCCATTTAGACAGGTCCAAGTACCAGTATGGGTATACTGGAGTTCTCAAGGTAAAAGTGAGAGGGACTGGATGACTTGTCTGCTGCTCACGCAACAACTACAAAGAGAAATGTTGTCGCCTACAAAACAACAATATGTCTTGTTTCTGTTTCTATAAAAGAACGCTACGCACACACACACACACACACTGCAGTGATTTTCACATTTCATCATGTCTCTTTTGTTAGCAGCAGCAGCATCACCAGAGGAATGATAGAAAATAAACTTTGACCTGATTTTATTTCACCACATGAAACTGAGTCATAGACGCTGAATGAGACTGTGTGAAGGAACAAGCACACACACACACACACACACACATATATATATATATATGTGTGTGTGTGTGTGTGTGTGTGTGTGTGTGTGTGTTTGTCCCTTTGTGGCCTTGTTTTGAGGCTTGGCTTGGCTGTGAGCAGCCCGGAGGGCACCGACCTTCAGGGGAGGGACAGCCTGCGGCCTGTTGTCCTTGTCCAGGGAGATGTAGGTGAAGAAGGCGGAGACGGCGCGGTACTTCCCCTCGGCCGGCTCCACCAGCGAGGTGGAGTCCACCAACACCTCTATCTCCATGGAGCGGTTACTGACGAAGGTGAGGCGTCCCGTCACCGTCACCACGCAGCCTGGACGAGGACGCAGAGCAGACAGAAATATCCAACCATGACTCCAGGGCTCAGGGTCTAACAGAGAAGCACCTCACAGGCCCTCCATCCCTCCCAGGAAATGTGTCAAGCTTTCTTCCCAATAAAACCAGGGAGCTGGAGCAGAAACACTGCCACAGACAACAGGTTTTGAGCTTTGATGTCACTTTTCTGTTCAGCAGACTTGTAGCAACTCGTCAACTAATCAATTAATCTAGCGAGTAATCGACAGTTTGTTCGACAACAAAAATACTTGTTTGTTGTCTAATTCAGTTTGCAACATCTCAAAGTCGAGCAGTTCGACCATGATGACACCACTGCCTTCAGCCAGTCACTGTCTCCTCCTGCTCAGGTTTCACTCAGACTAGAAAGAGTAGAAAAACAAAGCTTTTGCGTGTGCAATATGGGCTGGGAGCAGTTGGACGCTGTGAGCAGCTGCAGTTTCTCTCTTCTCTCTGAACGGTTCCTAACTGGATCTGCTCTGATCTGCAGCTCCGTCTGATCTGACACCTTTGACTCATCAGAAACGTGCTTCGCTCCTTTTGTCACTGCAGCGAGGGGAAAAAAAATGAACTGGACATTGCTGATGTGATTGGTTATTCTCTTTGATGTGCCCGTACTGTATTATTACTGCTGTTGCCATGGAGACGAGGAGAGAAGTCGCTATGGCCGCAAACACATCTCCATGATGTGGCTGCCGGCCTGGAACACTGCAAACTCAGGATGAGAATGAAACGAAACAAAGGTAATACATTTGATTATAAAAGGAGGAAGATATGATTTTATCAAAGTGAGCAGTGTACACAGGTGAGACCTGAGCTGCGATGCAGGCTTGAGGACTTGTCATGTCTACGTTTCCTTGTTTCTCTTTGCAAAGTGTTGGATGCAGGAGCTTTGCTGAGGCAGCAGCTCCACTGTATGCTGAGTGTTCGCTAACAGCAGGGAGATTTCTATGAAGACCCTCCTGGTTAATAATTAATTCATGCAGGAGGAAGATCTTGGCGTGGTGTCACGCTGGAGGTCAGGGCTGATTCCCCTCAGGAGGTTTGACGCAGACGATCTGAGGCTTCTAACAAGGTTAAGAACGACATTTTGTTGTTTCAGCAGAGAAGACTGAAGGCTCCTCAGCTAATCAGCAGGATGCACATGGAGCAGCACAGATAGTTTCCTTTGTTGCTGGGAATCAAAGGAAACTGAGAGCTGAGGGTTCAGTAGTAACCTCTGCAGCACTACAGGCTGAGAACCTCTGAGCATCTTCAGACTCCTCTCACCTGCACACAACTGCATCTTCAGCTTCAACTTTATTTCAGTTTTTCAAGTGCCGGCTCATAACAGCCGTTATCGCAAGGCACTTTCCAAAGAGAGCAACAATATGTACACAGTTAAAACCCCTGTCCTTAGCCCAGGACAGGAACCGGTTCCACAAAGAGCCGCTGTGGCTGCAGCGTTCACGTGTTCCCACAACACAACCAAGAGGTCAACTTCTAATCGGAATGACTATCGATCCCCAAAGGTATAGTCATTAGTCTGCAGCTCAACTACTATTATTATAGGAATTAACAGTCTGCTGGTCCAGAGCATCTTCTTCCTCCACCTCCATGTTCTGCTCCATCCAGGTGTTATGAAGAGGGTGGTCCCAGTTGTTCAGAATGGACTCCACCATCTCCAGAGCTTCATCTCTCCACCACATCCCAGTGAATCCATCAGGTGAAGCGTCCTGATATTATCAAAGATGTTCAGTCTGGATCCAGCAGCAGCTCAGACACCAGAGAAGATCCATCAGTAGTTCAGTAAAACAGATAAAACTCAAACACAAGCCCCCAGACTCGCCTGCTACCAGTCGTAGCAAGTGCTATGATATCAACAACACACAAACTTATAAACTGGCAACTTATAAAGCACATTTTAAACTAGACAAAGATGCTCATCAACTTTCTCCACTCTGTAAATGTCAGCTTTGTCACGCTCCAATTAAATCCTCACTGCATGAATTACATTACTAAAATCTAAAATCAATGCATAGGAACAGGGTGGAGCATTCATGATGCATCCGGGTTTCTCTTCTCTCAGTGTCTCTGTCCGCTCTCCCTCTCCTGCCCGCCCGCTCCTTTCATCACACGTTCACCTTTTGAAGTTTCTGCCTTTCTTCTCGTCTCGCTCTTTGTTCCTCTGGACGTTTTGTTGTGATGGATGAAGGAGAGGAGCAGTGACTCAGCGCTGGCCGCCACAGATCTCAGAGCCAAACCGGCCTCGTCGCTGTTTCTGTGGCACGGCTCTTACTTTACTGTTCCACCCAGGCTGTGGTTAGGGGGAGAAAATGAAACCGTGTAGGCGAAGAACAAGAAAAGACGCTAAAAACCAGTGAGTCAGGAGCTGCGACGCGGGCGCCTCGGTCTCGTGTGTTGGAGCGGCGCTGCTCACACCTCCCTCAGCGCAGAATCAATCCACCATAAACCACAACGTTGTTTCACCCTGACCTCCGTGTTGAAGCCCTAAACAGCTGGAGATCTCCAGTCTACACACACACACACACACACACACTTCTAAACAAGGCCTCGGTCTGGCACAACTTCTCAGAGCACATGGAGGAGAAGTGATGTCACAGACCAGACATCTGCAGGCCTGGAGCTGGGAAAGCTCCCAGTCCTCTCAGCCCAGCGGCTCCTCCACAGCCTCCAGTCTGACCACTGGGAGCTGTGGGATGTACTGTGATCAGAGATGCACCAGCAAGTGGAGAAAAGTAAAACAAGGAACTGCCGATCATAGCATTTAACTGCAAATGAACTGTAAGAGACTTTAAATCAGGACATTGCGTTGGATAATTAATGAGTTAATTAATCAGCCACAGTGTGATGCTCCTCATTAACCCGTCAATCACATAAATTGTTCAACAATCAGTCTTTGCTTGTTCAGCTCAGACAAACATCATGTTTGCTCTAGATGTCTCTCCTATTGTGTCACTTTGCACAGTTTTCTGAGTCTTCCTGGTGGTTTTTACTCTCTTAATCTTTACTCTGTTAGACTTTACCTGCCTTATTTTAATAGCTGTTTTATTAATTGTGCTTACGTCCTTCACACAGACTCCCCTCTCATACGAGTGCAGCTTGACCTTCTGCACCACCCTCAGTCTGTGAACACTCTGCCTTTTGCCTTTTCCAGTTTGCCTCTTGAATCCAGCTGGTTTTTACATATCGATGGTAAAGTGGTGATTGTGATGCTCCCCAGACCTTCACCCTGTGCTCAGCTCCTCAGGTGCTGCTCCTCCTCCTCAGAACGTTCTCATCCTGAGGAGGAGGAGCAGCTCCTCAGGTGCTGCTCCTGCTCCTCAGAACGTTCTCATCCTGAGGAGGAGGAGCAGCTCCTCAGGTGCTGCTCCTGCTCCTCAGAACGTTCTCATCCTGAGGAGCAGGAGTGCATGTGTGCATGTCTGTGTGTGTGTGTGTGTGTGTGTGTGTGTGTGTGTGTGTGTGTGTGCGTGTGTGTGTGTGTGTGTGTCTGGTCCTCACCTTTCTTCACCTTGCGGTGGAAGTTGATGGCGTCCACGCAGGCGGTGACGATGTTGCTGTTGCAGTGACGAGCAGCGACGATGCCGGCGACCTCATCCATCAGCTTCATGGTGACCCCTGACACACACACACACACACACACACACACACACACACACACACACACACACACACAGACATGCACACACACACACACACACACACACACACACACACACACACACACACACACACACAGACATGCACACACACACACACACAATGGCTTTATTTTATTTATTTATTTTATTTTTATTATTTCGTATATTTAAAAGCTGAGTCTGGAGAGTAGAACATGGATTCCTTGATTAAATTCCAAAAGCTTAATTAACGATGCGTCACGTTGTCATTGTGACAACAGCTGATTCGCACAGTCAACGCTCTGGAACCAGAAGTGCAGTGGATCAATAATAAAACCATTATAGAGTTATAAAAGTTGTGAGAAATGATAACACAACCAAATGATCTGTGATTGTGGTTTGCTGTGAGTTCTGCCAACACTTCCAGCGCTGGTCATCAGGGATCAATAGCGTCTGTCTACTTATGATCAGGTCTGTATGGGACCAACGCAGAGATGAGATGAAGCTGCAGGTCTGGGACTGATGATGGGAGGCCTGCTGCTTGCAGGTTGCTGGTTAGAAGCTGCATGTTATTAAATTATTCTTATGACTGTTTGATGATTTATATTCTGGAGACTCGAACACCCTTCACACCTGCAGGAGGAGCACTCGCTACAGATTCAGTCTGCTTGAAGAATCGTTTTTTAAGATGAGAGAGAACATCAAATAATCATCATCAAAAGATTTACGGAGCACGTCTCTGACTCCACGTGCCTGGAGTCTGCAGGTGGTTTGAGGAGCAGCAAGTCAAAGGTGTGGATGCTGCTGCAGCTGCTCAGGTCAGAGGTGAAGGAAACTCCTCCTGCTCCTCCTCCTCCTCCTCCTCCTCCTCCTCCTCCTCCTCCTCGAAGGAAATGGGAGGGTCAGAGAGGAAGAGGTGATCAGGGGGCGGGGCATCATCAGAATCTCCTTCTTCCAGAGCACTAATCTTCACCTGCTGTCCAGAGCCAGCAGAAGCTTCCAGACCTGCACTGAGCGTCTGAGACGTGACCTCTGACCTGAAGCCAGCCTGTGAATCACAACGTTTCTCCATCAGGAAAGCTGCTGATGAGAGCAGAGCTCCATGGCAGACAGGGGCGTTTTCCAAACCCTCCTCCTCTTTTTTCGTCTCCTCGTCTTGGTGAAAATTGATGGGATCTCACCTCCGCCTGCAGATTTCCCCTGAGAGCGAGGTGTAGCAGGAAGCTGGAGGCCGTCAAGTCTGAACCTGCAGCAGCACGACCACAACGCTCCACATAGACACTAAATGGCACCAAAGTCAGTATGACACATCAGTAGATTCACAGAAAAGCCACCAACAGCTCCAGCTCATGATGCCATGCTCCGTTTGCTTCAGTCTGTGGTTTTAGAGGAATCATGAGACAGATACTAGAGCCAGACATTCAACGGGTTAAACTGGGAACATGAACTCCCTGGGATTTACTAACTCTGACCATGGAGTAATAACCACGACATCCTTTACTAACCCAGGGGATAAATAAACTTCTCTGAGTCTGAATCTGTCTTTTGGCTGTGTATGTATATGAGCTGCCACATAAAAAAAGGGCTCAGTATCATTATGTGAAGAGTTTATAGGTAGTTGTCTTTTCCACGTTACAATGTGAACTATCGCATTATTCCAAGATATATTTTGACATTATAACGTGAAAAAATCATATCTTGACAAGTTAAACTGTAGTTTTATGTTGCTTCCTTCTACTTCCATGTTAAAAAGATGAATGACATATGACCATGAACTACTGACAGATGAACGTGTCTCATTCATCTCGCTCATGTCCTCTCTGTTAATGTCACAGGGTAAGAGCACGTCTCTCCTGTGTGTGACCAGAGTGAACCAGTGGAGCTGTGGTCAGACTGGACCAGTCAGGCCTCGCTGACTGGACACAGAGAGACGCTGTGGGATCTCTGCTTGGCTTTCTTCACTCAGCAGTGGGGAAAGTCTCCTGGGGCTCCTGTCTTTCCTGATGCCTTGAGAAAATGAGGCTGGTGGGTTTGGTGGGATAATTACCCCTGTTTGTTCATGTTCTTCACTTCACCACACTCCCAAAGAGACTCACCACGTCCTGAGAAAGGGAGTAAAAAGCTGCGTGTGGGTCTGAGAAAACTGCTGTTTAACTGCAGCGCGTTAGAGCTGCACCCAGAGGCTGACACAGGCCTTCAGCCTCTAAACTGCTGAGGTGCTTTGTTGCTTATTCTTCCTAAGCCAGACACTTCAGAAAACTTCAACCTCATTCACCAAAACGGCTCATTAGGGTTTCTCCTTCAGCAGCTGCAGCAGACGCAGATGTGGCTTCATTACAGAGGAATATTAAGATTTCATTAAGCTCAGGGAGCGGAGGACAAATGATCCACATCCTCCTTCCACTCAGACCTTGTTTCAAGTCCCAGATCACAACACGAACAGTTCACCTCGTGTTCACCTTCCCTCAAAGCTCCAGCCACTTCTAGATTCTGTAGCTTTGCCTTTGATCAGTATTTTACAGATAAAACACGATTCAGATCCTAAAGGAAACACACAGTGGCTCTCGCTCCATTGATTCTTTGACACTCTGATTCTCCTATACTGATCTAGTTGTTTACTTATTTTATGGCTCATATTGTTGTTAGATTTTTTGTCAAGATCATGTATTTGCTCATGTAAGCATCTTTGAACACCTGTAAAAGCATCTTATAATTATTGCTGTTTTTGTTAATTAACATCAGGAGCATTGTTAGACCCTTTCAGAGATGATCAAGCACCTATAAGTTGATCATAGCAACCCTAATATAAGTAACACATTACTTACATGATATTCTATTTCTAAAAAGTATTATTCACATGATTCACATGATCTGTGTCACATGTCAACACCGATCATGTTTAACTTGCTTAACAAAACGTAAGGAGATGAGGTGTCCCACATTAGTCAACATCCCATATTCCCACTAATATTAATTTTGCATGCAGTTCATATTGTTGTTATACACTATAGAACAAACATTTCTTGTGCTACGTCTTGTTTCCTGTGAAGGTTGGAACCATGAAGGGCTGAATGTCAGCTTCTCATTAGGAGCAAAGCCTGAAGGTCTGATCTGGGAGGACTGGGAGTCGGCCTCCCTAGAACTGAGACTGCACTGAAGGATCGGATGCTGATCCAGAGGAAGAGGAGGAGGAGGAGGAGCATGTCTGGATGAAGGTTCCCTGGATGCAGCTGCTGCTGCTCCTGCAGCCGCTCGGAGGCTGAAACGAGGCTCGATGCGAGGCTGCAAACGAGGACAAGCGAGGCCAAGACGGCCCCAGGCCCCCGGTTACACACTCACAGGGTGACATGGCACACTATGACTCCCCCCTCCCCCAGGTCACAGGGAGGAACTCGAGAGGCAGAGAGAGGAGGAGGAGGAGGAGGAGGAGGTGGGGGAGGGTGTGTATGAGGAGGAAAGACAGCTCGCTCCAAATGGGAAAAAAAGGGCAATTAGTAACCAAGTCCCCCGTGCAGCCCAGTTGGCTCGGGGCAGAGAGCCTCTGTGATCAGATCCTTTCTGACCAGTTCCCCTAAAACCTGAACCACCAACCGAGGAAGAGGAGCAAGGAGAGTCTTCGTCAGCCTCCATCACCTCTGTCTGTCTGAAACTGAAAACAGGCCTCAGACTGGAGCAGCTCAGACTGTGGAGGACAGACAGCATGTTCCAGCTGTTTACACCTGTCCTCACTACGTAGCCCCGCAACTCCCGAGACGAGTCTCAGAGAAAAACATGATTTCAACCTTTCTGGTTGTTTAGTGGGTTTCACTTCAGTGGTTATGAACATCCACTGAGTGAACAAAATAAAGTCTAAACTTCTCACTAACACATTGATGAGAGACGAGAGGAATGATTGCCGTGTTTTTATTGTTTTCACGGTCTGGAACTAGAGATTTAGACAAATAAATAAATATTCATCCTAAATTATCTTGTGGAAGGGCCGAAGAGTTACTGAAGAATTACTTTAGATTAATCTATTGTATTTATATTTCAGTATTTGTAATTTGTGCGTATTATTCATTGTTTCTAATGTCTTTGATTGATGCTAATTTGTTCAATTTGCTACAATAGAGCACCAAAAATCTCTGCTCTGCAGGACAAATTAAGGTTGAACTTATCTTATCTAACTCCCGCCTTCTTGCTGCCCTCGGCCTTCGTTCCTCCACCTCTGAAATCCTGGGGTCTCACTCCGTCTCCCTCATCCCTCCCCGAGCCCGGCTTTAATCAGGGACAGTATCAAACGGCTCAAACTGCCTCCTAATGAGCTGTTACTATAGAAACAGCTCCCGCTCACATCACGGCCACGCTGCAGCCCACACACGTCTTGTAGAAAGTGGTATAAGCTGCAGATTTCTTTGCTCCTCTTAGCGATCCAGCTGCGGCGAGAGCGGCGCAACACGCTAACAAACGAGCGTGAAGCGAAGTTGAGCGGGCGAGTGGGCGCTAGGCTAGGCGCCCTGCACTGGGGAAAATCACTGAGATGCGATTCCCGAAATGGAAATTCTGTCAGATAAAGGGCTTTCAGATGAAATGCACCTCTGGCTGTGATGGTAAAGGTCATGGGCTCCTGCAGATCCCCAATGCTGAGCTCTGAGCGCGGCTCATTGCTGCTAATGAACCTCTCACTGCCCGGGCATCGCCTCCATTTTGTGTCTGGGTGTCGGCGGCTCGGTAAATGGCAGCAGGTAAAGGTTCACGTCTCAACATTCATCTGAAGCCTTCCACCGGCTGAGTTGAGCTTCAGGTGTCGCCAGCAGGTGTGAGCGTGTCTCCTACCTCTCTCCTACCTCCAGATTGGATTTGTTCGCCTTGACCTTGTTTGGAGGAACATAGCTCCACCTGTCTACCAGTTCTTGTTCATCTGAGAGAAGTTAACCTCAACACCTCTCCAGGACTAACCAACAAAACTAACTAGCTGTAATCACCAACACATCTTTAACTCTCTAAACAGTCCACTTGTCCACTGAGATAGTTGATAGCTCTGCTGGGCTACCACCAGGTGAGACTGGCCACACACTCACCTCTGTCTGTGTTATTTGCAGGGACTCCTCCCCCGAGGAGTGCAGCTGATTCAGGACTTTATTCCTGAATCAATGTTGGTTTTAGAAGAGAGAAGGCACACACACACACACACACACACACACACACACACACACACACCTCACACACACCTAACAAAGGTCAACTGCACAGGCTCCAGTGGACATATCCCTGTCTCTGTGAATTCTGGAATCTCGGGCGTTGACATGTTTATAGAGCCAGAGAGCATAGATCAGAGCAGAGGACAGATAATGCAGAGCCACTGTGATGGATGTGTTCCAATCCCTGGCTCACCTCTCTCTGTCTCACTCACACACACACACACACACACACACACACATATAAATCTACACTCCCTAAATCTACACTCCCTGCTCAACTCCACAGGCACATGTATTCTACTCTCAGACTCAGACATCTAACTGGTATCAGACCTCATTGGTTGTCGTCAATCAACAGCTGTTTCCATGGAAACAGGAGGAGCATCGCTTGGCGATGAGGGGAGGTGGAAGGAGGTGAAGAACAAGGAACTGAGAGGGAGAGAAGACAGAGGCTCTTGTTTTCACGCCTGCCCAGATGTTCGCAGTGTGAGCAGCAGACCTGCTCTACACAACATCTGCTCTTGAAAACATTTGGGATTTTTTGTGGGAAAATGTTTTTAACAATGTGCAATATTCCCTTTACCTCCGCTGCCACCTTCTCTTTAACTCTCAGTGTCGTAGTTAGACACATGATGGGACTTCATGCCTGTCGATGATGAACTGAGTCCATGAGTGAAAAGAGCTGAACACGCTGTTCACATCTCAGTGAGCGCTCATGACTCTCCTCTCAGACATCCCCGAGCTTGACAACGTGCTTTAACAGTGATTAACAGGCTGTTTGAGTCGTTCGAAGGAAAATAACTGTAAAATGACTCGTTGCATGAGGGATGTGGCGCCCGCACAACGAGCGGCAGGTAATTTCAGACGCTATTACAGTGACACGACTGTATCAGCTCGTATTAGTGTCGGTGACATCATTCAGTCATTCAGTCAAATCTCCGGCTGCACAGATGTGGCGTCACATCTTCACTCTGCTATCATCTGCTGCCACTTCGTCAGGGATCATCAGCAGGATCTTTAAGAAGGCCTCAGGACGGCGCTCAGACACTGACAGACAGCCGCGTGTGTGTGTGTGTGTGTGTGTGTGTGTGTGTGTGTGTGTGTGTGTGTGTGTGTGTGTGTGTGTGTTTCATGATATGTTTATATCTTTCCTTGGGCTCAGGCCAAACAGCATCTTTGGAACAACAAAAAAAGGAAACATGGAGGGAACGTGTCCCTGTCACATCTCCTGAAGAAGTCAGTTTGCTCCGACAGGAGGGAGGAAGAAACAGAGAGAGAGAGAGAGAGAGAGAGAGAGAGAGAGAGAGAGAGAGACAGAGAGACAGACAGACTGTCTCTCTCACAGAGAGAGCAGCAGCGGGCTGCCTGACCTGACTGGGTTATGTAAACATAGTGAGTGTAAAACAGCAGCAACAGGAACGATGTCTAATGAGCAATGGCATGTAAAGAGAGGGAGTTGTGTGCGTGTGTGTGTGTGTGCATGTCTGTGCGTGTGTGTGTGTGTGTGTGCGTGTGCGTACATGTGTGTGTGTGTGTGTGTGCGTGTGCGTACGTGTGTGTGTGTGCGCGCATGTGTGTGTACGTGTGTGTGCGTGCGTGCGTGCGTGCGTGCGTGCCTGCATGTGTGTGTGTGTGTGAGTGTGTGTGTGTGTGTATTCTACATGACCTGCGTGCTTGTTCCACATTTGATTTTTAATTGGACAGATTTCTCAGCGCATTCACCAAATTAAAAAGGCAACCATGACATGTGCGACACTGCTGCCCCCTCACCCTCCTCTTCCTCCTCATCCTCCTCTTCCTCCTCACCATGCTCACCCTCCTCTTCCTCCTCATCCTCCTTACTCTCCTCTTCCTCCTCACCACGCTCCCCCTCGTCTCCCTCCTCACCCTCTTCACCACTCTCACCCTCTTCACCCTCCTCACCCTCCTCTCCCTCCTCTCTCTCCTCACCCTCCTCTCCCTCCTCTCTCTCTTCACCCTCCTCACCCTCCTCTCCCTCCTCTCTCTCCTCACCCTCCTCTCCCTCCTCGCCCTCCTCACCACTCTCACCCTCTTCACCCTCCTCACCCTCCTCTCCCTCCTCTCTCTTCACCCTCCTCTCCCTCCTCTCCCTCCTCTCTCTCCTCACCCTCCTCTCCCTCCTCGCCCTCCTCACCTCACTCGCCCTCCTCACCCGTCTCCCCTCCTCTCCCTCCCTCCCTCCCTCCCTCTCTCTGTCTCTCTGATGGCCTCTTTACGTAGCTGACCTCAATAGAAATGGCAGCGTGAGGCAGGACGATCCTGCCAGAAACAATAAACTCAGCCGATAAGAAGCATCTGCTCGGAGCTGATAGTGTGGGCTTGGTTTCGGTGGCGCTGGGGAAGCTGGTCCCAGCGAGCTGTGTGGCATCAGCTCTGTGGTGACGCGTGTTACACATTCAGCTCAGGACGTACCATTATTAAAGCAGTCGCCTATCTTGCCTTTGATCTCAGCGTGCTGCTGTATGTCCTGTTTGTTCTGTTCTTTTACTCTTTATAAACTTTGTTTTCTAGGAATGTGGAGCGAATCCAGCCGGAACGGAGAAACAAGGAGGAGGCAGCAGGAAGCTCCTGGCTCGGCAAGGAAAAGCAAAACATTTGTTTGTGACTGTGATGTGCTCACAGTGCTTAACTAAAGGCTTTCTTCTATTTACGGCTGATTGGATAAACCAAAGGGACGAGACGCGCCTCTGACACGATTGGAAACGGCATCAACGCCACAAATTTCCAGTTTTAAAGACTTTTTATTTCCCATTTGATCCTCTGGCCGTCAACTTCCTGCTTCCCTCCCAGACTTCACGCTGCGTCACCATTACAGCCATGTTCATAGCAGCACAGAGGGCTGTCAACACACACTGCACACCGCAACAACAACACACACACACACACACTGAGGCACTATAGGACCTAACAGCACATTTTTGCTTGCACATCCTTCATCCATTCATTTAATGGACAACATCGGCACTAAAAGCCATAAAACTGTCAGGAATGTTTCACTTTGGCATAAAGTGACTGACTGTCTCTTTGCGCCTCCTCTTTGTGCTGTGTTTACACTGATGGTCAACGCGACAGGCCAGAAAACCTGAGGGAAGTAGGTCAAAGTTCACGCCACTTAGGTGTAAATGTTCGATCAATCATACAGACGTTTCATAACTTTCTGCTTCAACCTCTGCAAAAAGGTTTCTTCTCCTCCTTCTTTTACTTCCCACTAACTCCTCACACTTTCAAATCTTCCACTTGCGTCAGGATGCAGGTGTTAGAGCCTCTCCATCTGCAATCTATTTCTAACACTGGCCACCAGGGGGCAGAGCTGCTACCAGGGCATAGGGGGAGGTCATCTGTCCCAGGAGGACTGGAGTGAACGCTGGTTTACAGGACCATGATCTAAGATTACTAGTGTTTTCATAAAGTGATTTTCTCAAGCGCAAACTCAACCAGGCATCTTTCTGCAGCGCCCCCTGCTGGCTGGTTTGATAGCTCACTTTTAAGACCTGGAAGCTTCTTCTTCATTGGGGATCTGCAAGAGCCCATGACCTCTTCTCAGTAACAGAGGAGAACGTAGGGCTGAAGGTCGCAGACCTCTTCCCACGCTTTAACCTCATGCAGACAGACAGGAAGTGTGTGCTCAGTTTGTTTCCCAGTATCAGCTGCAGTGATTTTTTTTACAAAACTGTACTGAGATGGCGGTGATGCTACGTACAACACTGAGCTCAAAGAGACAAACAGCTGTTTAGAGCCAGAGAACTGAGTGTGGTCGTACGTGTGGTGTCAGGGCAAAGAGACTGAGACCCACCTCCGTGGACGTAGTTGTGCATGGTGCAGTCGGAGGGTCCCACCAGGTGGATCAGGCTGGACTGGCTGAAGCCCACTGTGTGTGGCTCTGTCGAACACACACGACAGAAACACATCGGATGAAACAGAGAAACAGGACTGAGTTTATTGACTGGCCGTGCAGGTCGGCTGACATGGCTGTAGAAAGATCCTGTCAGTGACAAAGTAAAGAATCTATGATCGATTTTTATCCGTTTAGCACAGGGGTGTCAAACTCATTTCAAATCGTGGGCCACATATGGCCTTGGTGGATGTCAAGTGGGCCGGACCATTAGAATTATAAAATACATGCTATAAATAACCAAAATATCATGTCTTTCATTTGTTTTGATGTAAAGAAGCACAAGAACATTAGGAAAATTATGAAATTTAATGAACATTCCTTTTACAAAACATTTCATGGAATACCTCATATTTCCTTAGACAATCCGTGAATTGCATCTTATTAAAAATATGAATTCCATGTCGTTTGTGCATTTTTTCCACTTTTAAATTATCCTGCGGGCCTGATCAAACCTCCTTGGGGGCCGGCTCCGGCCCGCGGGCCGTATGTTTGACACCCCTGGTTTAGCATGAAGCATTGAATTAGCATTAACATTTGAATTTTAAGAGAGCATTTGTTTTATTTTCCACATTTGAGCACATTTCCCATCAGATTATTAGATGTTGGTTATCTGTCGTCATTTGTTACTATTTTGTTGACCTATTTCCACTTAGTGTAAAATGTGCACCTGTTTCATATCTATTTTACTCTAAATTACTGAACAAATGTTCAGATAATAGATGAATGAATTCTAATTCTTAATGTCTTGCACTGCAGAGGATGTCCGCTCCTTCTCCTGTTGTTACCTGGGAGTGGAGGAGGAGGTGCCACCTCCTCGGTCCTCGCCTTGGTCTCCACCCTGGCCGCCCTCTGGGCCTCGTAGCGCCTCCTGCCCTCCTCCTCCTGCTCGGTGCTGCCGTACTGCACACACACACACACACACACAGACACCCAGGTGAGCAGGCCGCTCACACACCTGTCAGCCCGACCTGCCTCCACGTACCTTCATGGGCGGCACCTTCATGATCTTGTCGACGTTCTTCAGAGAACAGGGGACGTACCACAGCGACGCCTTGTTGGCCAGCTTTTTGGTTCCTGCGTCGTCCAGAGAAAACAAGTCAGGAATGTTCCAGAACAATGAGCCGACAGAGACACGGTCTTCAACATAAAGCTACAGCTGACGTCCAAACAGACACTTTAACGAACACAAGTCATCCAGTAACTCAGGCGAGCGGTGCCTTGAGATTCTTTGTCTTGCAAACAAAGGAGCAGAAAACAGATGCTCACGTGCTCAGAACAACACGAGCTAACGTTCTCTGATCTCACTGTTCTCTCCACATCGTACCCGTAGACTGCAAATGCTTTTTGCGTCTTCTCTCTTTCAGTCCTGCAGATTTCGGCTGCAGGAAGTTCCAGAAAGTAAGAAACAAAGCTTTGTTGTGAGCAGTTTGACTGTACTGTTTGCATGTTCACTCTTCACAGTCCAAAGCATGCTTCATGTAAGGTCAACTACACACCCTTAATTGCTCATTGTGTCAGTTAAACAGTGTGTGTGTGTGTGTATGTGTGTGTGTGTGTGTGTGTGTGTGTGTGGGGGGGGAGGGGGGGGGGGGGGGGGGGGGGGGGGGGGCTGACTGAACCCTCTCCACCTTCAGAGGCTGGACACACACACCTCCTGCTCCCGGCCAGGACCTCGACTCCTCGGCCTGAATGGGGTCGGAGGCGCATCGCCTCCTCCTTCCAGCAGAAAGTTCAGAAGCAGAAGATCAGACGACAAAACTCGTGGAAATCACATCTCATGGCAATCAGGCGGAGAGGTTGCCATAGCGATATCTGTTCTGTTCTGCCTACACTTTTTCTCTTAATTCGTTAACAGGGAGAGAGAGCGAGGCTATTTTGAGGCTGTGTTGTTACAGCTCGCAGGGAGCCGTGCAGATTCAGGAGCAGGCAGGGCAGCAGCTTCCCACCACCGGAAGTCAGGAGGGGAAACGTGTGGAGGACTGAAGGACTGCCCTCTTTACCCCATCAAAATCCTGTTGTCCATTCTGTATTTACCTCAGACATAGTGAAAAGTAAACGTGTTGTTCTAAGATAAGAGCGAGTAGGTGAAACAACCCGATGGGAGCAGAGATCAAGATGGTGGCGTTGGAGCGTGATCACTTCACTGAAACAAGTTCAGAGCCGACAGCAGCGTATGGGAGGCACGTTACACCCGAGTTAAAGCTGAGAGACAGCTGGGCCGCGTTGCCATGACAACCACACACCCCTACACACACACACACACACACACACACACACACACATACACTTTGGCTCCCACTCTTGCCAGCAACCAGGAAGTTGCCCACAGGAGAAAAAGGTGTATTTACATATCCTTGACTCGACCAAGACAGAGCGACTCCAGTCTATTATTAGCTCCAGTCGGACCTTTACTGTGAACTGTGAGCTGGGATGAAGGGAGGAGGAGGAGGAGGAGGCAGAGGAAGGGGGAGGAGGGGAGGGGGGGAGGAGGAGAAGGCAGGGGAGGGGGAGAGGGGAGGGGGTATAATTAGAATCAGAAAGTTTTATTGTCAGTGTTTGAATACACACACACGCACACACACGCCTGTGCTCAAATTGTCAGCGTGGGGTTCTAAACATTCAAAGCTGCATCAGGAGGCAGCAGCACAGAGAGGGGAACAGCATCATGGACCATGGATCTCCAATCAGTTCACCTCCACAGCATCTCTACACCAGTAAGAGCATCTCTACACACCAGTAAAAGCATGTCTACACCAGTAAACGATGAGCTGAGATGTAGAGTGGTGTCACTTCGCTCTGGGTGAAGTCAAAGAACAGGAAGGTTCTCACCAGCTCCACACACCTGCTCTGATCTTCACACCTGCTCCAGCCAGGCCGGGCCAGGCCGGCCGGACGCTGGGAGGGGCAGATGATCTGCCCGGCATCATCATGGTTTTATAGACAATAACACATTCAACCTCCAGCTCAAAAAAAGATCTGGAATTAAAACTACAACTCAAGCAACAGTAGGAGCTGATGCAGGACCTGCTCCAGCTGTGCACAGCTGGAATCCGCATGAGCCTCCACAGCTCTGAGTACAGCTCAACACTCTAAGGTTCAACAGCAGGAGTAAAGCAGGAGATCCAGAGTTTGAGTGGACGTGACCGGATCACCTCAGACACATCCTAACAGGATATCCACTCACAAACTGCACTGATTAACCACATGATGGGCGGGAGAATCCCCAAACACTGCACTCTGTCATATCTAATTATAGATTAGAGCCTTTTTGGGATCCATCCAATCCCCTTTAATCTGAATTTAAGGCATCAATCATGACTTCACACATACTTGGAATATCCTGAATGCGCGTCCTGCTCTGGGATCCCTACGTTCTCTGCTGTTTCCCTCTCCGTCTCCTCCACCTCTCCCCATCATCCACCCAGCACCTCGAGCAGTTTCTCTTGATTTATCTCCGTGTTTTACTCGCTCTCCCCTGTGCTCTCCCCTTTGACTCTCTTCCACCTCCGCCATTCTTCTTCTGCCTTGTTTTCCTCTCTCCTCCCAGGACAAGCTTCTCCGGATCGCTCTCAGCACCTTAATCACAACCACAGATTTTCCATTGTGCTGAGCCAAGACTCCGTTTCACGACAGTGCGGCTCTGCAGAGGGAGGGTACCGTGGAGCAGATGAAACGATGCCACAAGCATTTTGACTGACTGAGAGTATCTAATGCTAAAGCTTGATACCATGCTTCTACTGCATAGAGCCGGTCTGATTCTATCTCATTAAACTAAGATCTCAAGTGAGAGAACCAACAAGAAAAGAAAGTTGCTGAATTACAGGGTGATTCTATAAAAACACACTTTCCTCTTGTATTAAATTAACCTTTAATTTGTTGTTGTGTTCCTGTCCTCCCAACCTCGGCCACAGCTTCAGGAAACGCTCCGAGACTCGAAGCAGCCTCAGACTTCACTGTTAAAGGTGTTGCAAAAATGTTTTATTCAACCTTTCAATTTAGATTAGATCTATTTTACATCATTAAAATGACACATCTTCATTCTCCTGCTGTAGGAGTTCATAACTAATACGTCTAAAAATGGGAATGTGTGTGTGAAGAGGTTTATTTAAACTTAAACAATAATTATCTTTCATTTGTGAGTGTATGTGTGTGTATGT
This sequence comes from Karalla daura, assembly GCA_029224185.1. Taxonomy (NCBI): domain Eukaryota; kingdom Metazoa; phylum Chordata; class Actinopteri; order Chaetodontiformes; family Leiognathidae; genus Karalla; species Karalla daura. Next base: position 467,497 of record CM055193.1, on the reverse strand, counting down.
GAGTGTGTGTGTGTGTGTGTGTGTGTGTGTGTGTGTGTGTGTGTGTGTGTGTGTGTGTATGTGGACCGTGATCTTTGTATGTAAACATGAGTCTGAGTGTGCATGCAGCATTATCACCTCTGTACGGCTTCAATATAAACGTGCAACTGAAAATTCTACTCTGTGTGTGGGGTGTGTGTGTGTGTGTGTGAGCAACAGTGCGCATGTGTGCCCCCCCACCCCCCACCCCTCCTCCCAGTGCTCCGTGTGTGGTTGTGATGTTTCTGTGCAGTTGTCTTGATGTGTGTGTTCATCTTCATGTTTGCACATACAAATACAGACCTATGTGGTTCTGTGTGTATGGATGTTTATGTGTGTGTGCATGAGCAACAGTGCGCATGTGTGCCCCCCCCCACCACCCACCCCCACCCCCCCCCACCCCGACTCCCCAGCAGGGACAATCATCACGGGCCGTGCCCACAGTGCACCGCCCCTCCACCCTCACCCCTCCCCCCGGGCAGTGACGGAGCCTGACGAGATGCTGCCTGACTTGACCCCCCCCCACCAACACACACACACACACACGTGCAGTAGACATGCAGGCGTGGGGGCTTGCATGCAGCTGCAGCAGCTCTGACGTTGCATGGAAGACAAACAGAGAATGTGGCGGAACACGAGCAGGCGGTGATCTTCCCGTTCACACATCCTTCAGTTCCTTTGCCTGGGAGACGATCTGCTGAGGGGACGTGTAAAACCCTGTGAGTGCTGCCTCAGACCTCTCAGAGAGGGAAGTGTGTGTGTGTGTGTGTGTGTGTGTGTGTGTGTGTGTGTGTGTGTGTGTGTGTGTGTGTGTGTGTGCGTGTGTGTGTGTGAGTGTGTAGGTATGTGATTTTTCCTGCGTATGCACTCAGGTCGTTCCTGCATGGCGGCACGCCGCTCTCTCAGCGTGTGTGTGTGTCCGTGTGTGTGTGTGTGTGTGTGTGTGTGTGTGTGTGAGCGTGTGTGTGTGTGTGTGTGAGTGAGTGTGTGTGTGGTGTTGGAGCATGTGTGCAGGTACATCCACTCGGCGTCTGTGTGTGACTGGGCTGGAGTGTGTGAGGCCTGATGCTAAGCCGACATGACAGAAGCAAATAATGTCTGCTCCCGTTATCTTCTCTTCCCCCTCGGCCCCGCAGGAACCTTTTAAAGGGCCAAACACTGATGAAACACACATACACACATACATTCCCTTGCATGCATACTTGCATGAATACAGCATGGATGCACACACTCACCCCTCATACATGTTGTGTGACACACACACACACACAGTTCTGCAGAATGATGCAGTGAAATGCAAAGAGAAGACGCACGTCCGCGTCCTCACAGCTGTGCAGAAATGAGCCAACTGCACAATCCGCCATTCAGCCCTGGACTTGCACTTGTTTCTTTTTGTCATTGTTAGATTAAAATCAACTTATTCACAGTGTTATTGCATAAATGCATTAATGCACATTTGAATGGAAGCAGTTTGCAGTTTGCTATACCTGTGGCATTTACTCTTCCTGTGCAATCCTTTATATTCTGTTCTAATCAGTCCTGGTCTATTCTGCTTTGTTCTTCTCCCTTTTTAACAGCTGCACATTCTGTGAATGAGAATGAACAGTTCTTATGAGGTTCGGATAAAAATAAATCCTTAAAAGGACACACACATACTCACACGTGTGAGGTGATGTGAATAACAGCTGGGTCAACTCGAACGCTCACATATACATTTACACAAATGTGACCTAGTTCCTGCAGCAGGGCGTGAGCTAGCAGAGCAGCAGGGTGCTGCCCTCTCCTCCGGCTCTTCTCTCACTGTCGCTGCAGCCTGCGCTCGCACTTTCAAGAAACAAACTGATTCGCTCACTCTACAAAATGATGGAAAACAATCTCTATATTCTCTCCTGGAATGGGGTAATTGGGGTTTGTGTTTTTAATCAGGTTCACTGTGTGAACTCACTCAGACCACAAAGTGCGTAAATCCCATCGCAGATGTTGTGTTTGGTCTACGCAGCCTCCAGAGAGCCACAGCAGAGCACGCAGCTCCAGCCCGACTGCCCCGACTCTGAACCTTCCCCCAGACTGCAGCGCCACTTTAGACGCCACATGCACAGCTGTGCACCCAAAACCAGGAGGAGCGAGGACAAAACACCCCAGAACAACAAGTCCTGTCCTGATAGCCATGATTAGGGAGCTGGGCATTGGCTCAAAAAGTGACTTGCATCTGTTTTCTTCCATTTTGTCTTCCATTTTTGTGAATAATGCATTTGACTGCGTTGACACAATGATTTGGTCAAATGATATGTTGATCTGGTAAAATCAGAGGTTGCAGGCAGAGTAAACTTCACACAGAGACCATGTGTCGCGGCTCGCTCCCATCCTTCCAGCCGGCTGGTTGTGGCGTCCGTGTCGCTGCTCCACCTGTCAGCTCATCTCATCTCTCTGCCTCCGCCTCCATCAACCTGCTTCCAGCCCAGCAACCAGCCAACCAACCAGTACAAGCCTGTTGCTACGGCAACGGCGGCTGTCTAGGGGATACTTCTTTTGTTTCTCACACCTCCTTTCCTTCATCCTTGCTTTTCCCTTCTCCCACCCGTCTTCCTCCCTCGTAATGCTGACCCCTCACGTTACAAGTTAACTCATTTACAACCAGCAATTCCATGATCTGTGGGTGCATCCTGTGTGTGTGTGTGTGTGTGTGTGTGTGTGTGTTAGGTTGAGGACATGATCTCTCCCACTTTGATATGAATTGCAACACTTACACTCACAGCACCGAAGAGTCTGCGGTGTGGCATTTAAAGGTTTTGGAGAAAACACAGTGTGTGTGTGTGTGTGTGTGTGTGTGTGTGTGTGTGTGTGTGTGTGTGCAGTATGCACACTGTGGTGATTTAAATCTGTTCACACAGTCACACCGGGGGTCAAAACAAAAGTTCTGATGAGAATCACCTCACCTCTGGGTTCAGGTCGCGGGCAGACACAAGACGTTGATGGTCATGTATGTGTGTATGCAGATACATGTGTATCAATGTTCATATAGCTTCAAAACAAATAAGATTTACAGTGATTACATCGATGCTAAAAGTCATGAATAGGCAGTTCGGAGCCTCAGGACAGCGCCTGCTGATCCTGTGCTGCCCTCTAGTGGACTGAACAGATCAGTGGCCATAGAAGAACATCTACTAGAACAGCTGACAGGACTATAACGCAACATAGTGAAAGTATCTAATCTACTCCTGACAGCCCTGGTCATAATGAGAGCAGCGGCTTGGTTCATTCCTAAACTGCAGGTGTTGCGTGGAGGACTGACCTGTGAGGATGTCCTCGGCCATGACCTTGACCTGCACCTCCAGCGAGTGCTGCGAGGTGAAGCTGATCTCTGCCGTGACGTGCGCCACCTCTCCGATGAACATGGGACTCAGGAACTCAGTCAGCTCCACCCGGACCAGGACGGCCACGCTGCGGTCCTGTGTGGAAAAACAACCTGTTCAATACAGCAAACTAGCCTCAGGACACCTGACGTCAGAGCTGCTCCAAACTCTGCACTACCATGAATACACAACAGCTGCAGGCTTCCATACAGTTACCGTCTCATCCCTTTACAGCTCTCTGAACTCTTTCCATGGACACATGTATCCCCTTTTATTGGAACAGCTTTGGCAAAAAACACTTAAAGAAAATGTAGTTTGGAGCCAAAATGAATATGGAGTCATAATATCTGGAAAAGGTCCCAAACTGTTTGGATCCATTGTTGCAGGTGGGGGGTTTACTGCTGGTCCTAGCAGAGAGGGTGAAGCTGAGGTAAAGCACTGTACGACCCTCATCACGGTCTGAGAAGCTTCAGTGTTAATGAACATTTCACAAATGTGAATCTAGATCATTAGAAGAAATAAGTTTGCATCTTCCCCACAGACATTTCACACAACAGTGTGAAACTTGAGGGGCCATGATGTCTGCGTCAGATAAATACAGAATGCTACAGATCTTCTCATCTTCATCAGTCAGAGCTTCACTGCAGGTTTAGTGGAGCTGTTTCCATGTGCTTTAACAGGCGGCATCGCGCCAGATGTGTTTTCTGTTCCATCATCGACATGTTCATCACCTGTTCTCCTATGTCAGTGTGACCGACTGATGCCTCATACTGAGACATAACCGCCACATGTAAAGTTTGCATCCACAACATCCGTCCACTCACCATCTCACCAGCTTTGGAGCTGAAAGGTGTGAAAGGGTGAACTGGAGTCACTGAACAGGCACACACACACACACACACACACATACTCTCTCTCTCACACATAAATCAGGGCAATGTCTCTAATCAACCTAAACATTGGTGTTTTTGTACTGTGGAGTAAACCTGGGAGAAAATGCAAACTCCTCCTATGAAGCCAGAAATTCAAAGGGTCCTTCCTGCTGAGTGGCGACAGCGCTATCCACTGTTTCATCATGCAAAAAAAATGTTACAAATCTGTGTGTGTGTGTGTGTGTGTGTGTGTGTGTGTGTGTGTTATCTGAGCAGCAGGTAACAGCACACTATGATCAGTATGCAGCTGAGATGATGCCAATCAAAGCTGGTCAAAGTTCACCAGGTGAGAGGTTGAGCCAGGAGGCAGGAAGTGATGTAAACGAGGTGTAAACAACAATCACTGTTAGGTTTGTCATGGTTGTCATGGAGTCCCGAGGATCTGTGGCTAGGACTGACTGTTTACCAACAGTTTTACTAACTGTCATAGCACTACTGTGTTATGAATGTTACTAAACAGCAGAGCAAAGAATGAGTGTCCTCCTGTCCCTGTGTTTGGACAGCTCCAGCATGTCTCACCCCCTTCTGCGTGTTGCAGTGTCTTGTCCCGATGATGCAGCCGGCCTCCTCGATCATCTTCAGGATGGTTCCACCGTGGACGTTCCCCACGATGTTGGCATCATCAGGCCTCATGATCCTGGAGGACGGGACAGAGGACACGACAGAGGACAGAAGGAGGACAGGATAGAGGACGGGACAGAGGACAGGATAGAGGACGGGACAGAGGACAGGACAGAGGGCAGCACAGAGGGTGGGACAGAGAACAGGACAGATCAGGACTGCAGGCCTGGAGCTGGGGGTCAGAGTAGTTCCAGGTGTGTGTCTCCTGTTTGAAGACACTCTGTGTTACTGCAGCAGTGAGGACGACTGAAGACATTCAGACAAAGTCAGTCAACAACACCTGTGTTGAGACCCAGCCTGGACGCAGAGCTTCAGATGTCTCACCACAGAGTTCACTGTCACTTCAGTGTGTGTGTGTGTGTGTGTGTGTGTGTGTCAGGGATGACCTACCTGCAGAGCTGATATTTCCCCCCCAGCTGATCTCCTGCCCCTCTCCACTCATGCTGTGACCTCCTGCTGCGAGGACTGAAGCAATTCATCTGCACCGTCTGACCCTCAGCCTCTCACCTCTTAGCCTCTCAGCCTCAGCCTCTCAGCCTCAGCCTCTCACCCCTCAGCCTCTCAGCCTCAGCCTCTCACCCCTCAGCCTCTCACCCCTCAGCCTCTCAGCCTCAGCCTCTCACCCCTCAGCCTCTCACCCCTCAGCGTCTCACCCCTCAGCCTCTCACCCCTCAGCCTCTCAGCCTCAGCCTCTCACCCCTCAGCCTCTCACCCCTCAGCGTCTCACCTCTCAGCCTCTCAGCCTCAGCCTCTCAGCTTCTCTCCTACTGTCTGTCTGTCTGTCTGCAGACAGTGATGTCATGCAGATGACTCCGCCTCCTTCGCCCCGACCATCAGGAACCAGAGGAACTGGATGTGGACACGCCCACAGACGGAGCTATCACACCTGACATCGTCTCACCTGGAGCTTCACGCACCAACACACAACAATTGATCGAGGAATTGCAAAAATGTTGTTTCTTTCCTGTTTCCTCAACTACATGTAAAAGGTTGGAATCAGAGCAGCGAGTCTGACTGAGGCACAGGGGTCAAAGGTCACAGAGCCGGTCAAGACAGTGTCACACAAGCCATGTTTGGTGTGTTTCTTTCAAAAATGCTATTGTTTTATTTATGCTTTTTTTGTTTTATTTTTCATTTGTTTTATTTATTGAAAATGTTTTTAATTTATCATGTTCAAGCTGAATGAAAATAAATATTTATTTTAATATTTCCTCTTTTTTATAGATTTATTGTTACCGCTCATTTAATTGTCTATTTATACTCTGAATGTTATTAATTATCTGCTGCTAATCTGCACACTACCTACAAACTACAGCCCACAGTGTTTATACATATTTTGACAATCCACATATTGTTTTTATCATTTATTTCAACTATTAACTCACTAAAGAGTTGTTTTAAACCAGAACCATCCAACATCCAACAGACCTCAGATCAGCTGGGAAAGAGCAAAGCTTCAAAGACTGAATGAAACCAAAGGTAAAGTTTATTAAAACAAACCTTTTGTCATGAGCTCTCTCTCTGCTTTGCTCATCTGGTAACATTCTCGCCTGTCATCTGCCACGCCCACCTGCACTCAGTCAATTAGTATCCTCACCTGTTGTCTCTCTACACTCTTTGTTGCTGCCACCTGCTCCTCATTATCTCCTGATTACCTCCTCTGTATTTAAGCCCCTGTTTCTCAGTTCTTCTCTGTCAGATCTTCGGCTTGGAATGCACGTGCTGCCTACTCGCTACCCTGACTCCTGAGAAGACAACCCAGACCAGCTGAACTCTTCCCCGCAAAACCCAAATAAACTGTGGTTCGGAACGCAATTGGTTTCCTCTTCTGTCTGGTCCCTGACAGTAAGATCTGACCAAGGACATGGAACCAGCGCCCGAACCCTCTGCCTTGGACCGACTACTGCGCACTGACGGAGATGTCAGCCGGATGTCCGCCGACATATCAGCTCTGATTCAGCTTGGCCATCAGCAACAGCAACAACTCCAGCAACAGCAACAGAGGCTGGACCAAGCTATCCAGCTACTCACCAACTTGCCCACCCCGTCAGCCCCGTCATTGCCCGACGCTCCATTGCCTGCTGCCTCTTTTCCCGGAACTCCTGCTCAGTTGACTGCCTCTGCCTGTGCTCCAGAACCCAAGGTCGGTAATCCAGAACGTTTCAATGGAGATCCAACCCAGGTCCGGGCGTTCCTGACGAGTTGCCGTGTCCAGTTTTCACTGCAGCCCAGAACATTCGCCACGGAGGGGGCAAAGGTGGGCTATGCCATCACTCATCTGACTGGCCGAGCTCGTCTTTGGGGAACTGCAGAGTTCGAGCGTCAGACTCCCGCTTGTGCATCTTTCAGCCTGTTTGCAGAAGAGATGATCAAGGTCTTCGACTTGGGCTCGTCACCAGCAGAGGCTTCCCGGGCCTTGATGAGCATCCGCCAGGGCAGACGGACCGTGGCGGACTACTCCATCGACTTCAGAACCCTGGCGAGTCGCAGTTTGTGGAACACGGAAGCTCTGGTGGACGCTTTCCTTCACAGTCTGGCAGACTATGTAAAGGATGAGCTGGTTTCCCATGACCCCCCCTCGACACTCGATGAAGCCATTGCACTGGCCGTCCGCGTCGATCGTCGCATCCAGACCCGTCGACGAGAGAGGGGGCGCCTGAGTCCACCAGTCACCAACCCACGGAATGATTCTGCTCCTCACCTGTCTTCTCCTGCCACTCCGCTAGGCTCGCCAGACCGGCCAGAACCCATGGAGATTGGCCGCGCCTCGCTTTCTCCAGCAGAGCGTCAGCGCCGCCTCGCATCCAATCTGTGCCTGTACTGTGGGGGTGAGGGTCATCGTGTTGCCTCCTGTCCTGTAAAAGTCAACGCTCACCGGATGTAGGAGGGGTCCGGCTGAGCTCAATGAACATTCAGCCCTCCACAAACCGCAAGCCCCTGCTTCAGGTCCATCTTCGCCTCTCCGACTCTACCCACATTCTGGCTGCATTGGTGGACTCAGGGGCCGAGGCCAACATTATGGACATTGAGCTAGCTCATCAGCTGGGGTTGGAGAGCCATCATCTGCCTTCTCCCGTTCCAGCCCGGGCCCTGGATGGTCACCTTCTTGGCACCGTCACCTGTCTCACCGCTCCTGTCTCTATGATGCTGTCGGGTAACCACCATGAAATGATTCAGTTCCATCTGCTCTGTTCTCCTGGCCAACCACTCATCCTGGGTTACCCATGGCTCCGTCTGCACAACCCCCATCTTGACTGGGAATCCGGGACAATAACCGAGTGGGGAAGGGGCTGTCACCAGACCTGTTTGAGAGCCGCTACACTGCTCCCTCACTTAGAGCCTGCCGCCTCTGCTCCAGACATTTCTAATGTTCCCGACTGCTACCATAGCCTCCGTGGGGTTTTTAACAAGGCCAAGGCCACTTCTCTGCCCCCACATCGACCCTACGATTGCGCTATTGATCTCCTCCCAGGAACTGCTCCGCCCAAGAGTCGTCTCTATTCTCTGTCTGCCCCAGAAAGAAAGTCCATGGAGACCTACATCAACGACTCCTTGGCAGCCGGCATCATCCGTCCGTCCTCTTCACCTGCTGGTGCCGGGTTCTTCTTTGTGGGGAAGAAGGATGGTTCCCTTCGCCCCTGCATAGACTACCGGGGCCTCAACGACATCACAATCAAGAACCGTTACCCTCTGCCACTGCTCTCTTCCGCCTTTGAGCTGCTCCAGGGAGCCACGGTCTTCACAAAGCTTGACCTCCGGAACGCTTACCATCTCGTTCGGATAAGGGAGGGAGACGAATGGAAGACAGCCTTCAACACCCCGACTGGCCACTATGAGTACCTGGTAATGCTATTTGGCCTTACCAACGCACCTGGGGTTTTCCAGACCCTGGTGAACGATGTCCTGCGCGATATGTTGAACCAGTTCGTCTTTGTTTACCTGGACGACATCCTGATTTTCTCCCGTACCCTGTCCGAACATACCCAGCATGTCCAGCAGGTTCTCCGTCGTCTCCATGAGAACTCTCTGTATGTCAAGGCGGAGAAGTGTGAATTCCACGCCAAGTCCGTGGCCTTCCTGGGGTACATTGTGGCAGAGGGGAGCATCCAGATGGACCCAGCCAAGGTCTCAGCGGTGACTTCGTGGTCCGTGCCTGAAAACAGGAAGAAGCTGCAACAGTTTCTGGGGTTTGCGAACTTCTATAGGAGATTCATCCGCAACTACAGCGCTGTCGCCTCCCCACTCACCGCCTTAACCAGCACCAAGCAGCCTTTCATCTGGACCCCAGCAGCCAACGAAGCCTTCAGTAACCTCAAGGCTCGATTTACGTCTGCCCCCATTCTTCAGATGCCAGACACGGACCGGCAGTTCGTGGTGGAGGTAGATGCCTCAGACGTAGGAGTGGGAGCAGTGCTCTCTCAACGGGCAGCTGTGGACGGCAAGCTCCATCCTTGTGCGTTTTTTTCTCGTCGGCTATCCCCATCTGAACGCAATTATGACATTGGCAACCGGGAGCTGCTGGCCGTCAAACTTGCCTTGGAGGAGTGGCGACACTGGCTCGAGGGGTCCACAGTACCGTTCCTGGTGTGGACGGATCACAAGAACCTCGAATACATCCGTTCTGCCAAACGTCTAAGTCCCAGACAGTCCCAGTGGGCCCTGTTCTTTACCAGATTCAACTTCACCCTGTCCTACCGTCCTGGGTCACGTAACGCAAAGCCTGACGCCCTCTCCCGCCAGTTTCTGAAGGATGACGCCCCCTCCAAGGATCCGGTCCCCATCCTACCAGGCCCATGCGTCATTGCTGCCCTCACCTGGGATGTTGAGGAACAGGTGCGGGAGGCTCTCCATAACAGCCCACTCCCAGTGCTTGTCCTGCAGACCGCCTCTTCGTCCCTGAAAACCTGAGGTCCCAGGTCATTCAGTGGGGACACAACTCTCGTCTAGCCTGTCACCCTGGGTCCACTCGCACTTGCAATCTGCTTGGCCAACGGTTCTGGTGGTCCTCCCTGAGGAGGGACGTGCGAGAGTTTGTCCGAGCCTGCCCCACCTGCAATCAGAACAAGTCGTCCTGCCGGCCTCCAGCCGGGTTACTCCAGCCTCTGCCTGTGCCCACACGACCCTGGTCTCACGTCTCCCTGGACTTTGTTTCTGGTCTTCCCCCGTCTAGTGGTATGACGGTCATACTCACTATTGTAGATCGCTTTAGCAAGATGGCCCACTTTGTGCCCCTCCCTAAGCTGCCCTCCGCCAAGGAGACCGCCCAGGTGGTCCTGGAACAGGTTTTTAGAATCCATGGGTTACCCAAAGATGTCGTCTCAGATAGGGGTCCACAATTCACCTCTTCATTCTGGCGAGAGTTCTGTCATCTCCTAGGGGCCACAGTCAGTCTCAGTTCTGGATTCCATCCCCAGTCCAATGGTCAGTCTGAGCGGGCGAACCAAGAACTGGAGAAGGCACTCCGATGCATGGCATCTCGCAACCCCCAGGCCTGGGCGCAACACCTGATGTGGGTTGAGTATGCCCATAATTCCCTCACCTCCTCGGCCACTGGCATGTCACCCTTTCAGTGTGTGTATGGCTACCAACCACCTCTGTTCCCCAGTCAGGAAGGGGAGGTCACCTGTCCATCAGCTCTCGCCTATGCCCGCCGGTGCCGGCGCACCTGGTCACAAGCCCGCGCCACTCTCCTCAAATCTGTCGCCAGCTACACTACTGGGGCCAATCGTCGAAGGACTCCAGCACCCGCCTACCAAGTGGGCCAGAAGGTATGGTTGTCGGCCAAAGACCTGCCGCTCCGGGTGGAGTCAAGGAAGTTGGCACCTCGGTTCCTGGGACCATACCCCATCCAGAAGGTGATCAGTCCCACCGCCGTCCAGCTGCAACTGCCCAGGTCCATGAGAGTGCACCCCACGTTTCACGTCTCCAAAATAAAGCCGGTTCATGAGAGTCCTCTTGTTCCTGCTGCACCTCCTCCCCCTCCTCCACGCCTCGTTGATGGTGGTCTGGTCTTCACTGTCCGACGTCTGCTTCGATCCAGACGAAGAGGTAGAGGCCTTCAATACCTTGTAGATTGGGAGGGTTATGGTCCGGAGGAGAGATCATGGGTACCCGCCAGAAGTATCGTGGACCGCACCCTCATCGCAGACTTCCATCGCCAACATCCCGACCAGCCCTCCATCAGGCGGGGTCGCCCGAAGGGGTCCCGTCGTGCCCTCCGTCCGGTACCTGAGCCTGACTCTGATTCTGACCCCAGGTCGGATCTGGATCCTGTCCCAGATGATGTTCCATCCTCTGATCAGGGTGAGGAGGCACGAGTGTCCTCTGACGACGACGTGGACACTGATCGTTCTGAGGAGTACTGACCCTCCTCCGGCTCCCCCCTCCACCCGCCCAGTTTGATGGTACCTCTTGGGGACTTCTGGGGCCGTCCCTTGGGGGGGGGGGGTTCTGTCATGAGCTCTCTCTCTGCTTTGCTCATCTGGTAACATTCTCGCCTGTCATCTGCCACGCCCACCTGCACTCAGTCAATTAGTATCCTCACCTGTTGTCTCTCTACACTCTTTGTTGCTGCCACCTGCTCCTCATTATCTCCTGATTACCTCCTCTGTATTTAAGCCCCTGTTTCTCAGTTCTTCTCTGTCAGATCTTCGGCTTGGAATGCACGTGCTGCCTACTCGCTACCCTGACTCCTGAGAAGACAACCCAGACCAGCTGAACTCTTCCCCGCAAAACCCAAATAAACTGTGGTTCGGAACGCAATTGGTTTCCTCTTCTGTCTGGTCCCTGACACCTTTGGTCTGAATAATTCAGACCACCAAACTAACTGAACAGAGCCTGAATACCAACATTTACTACTTCATAAAATCATGATTAAGACTTTTTAGGGGTCTTATTTTCCCAGACTTTTAATCTTAATCTTTTTTAAGTATCTTTTTCTTCTTCTTCTCTTCTTTTTAAGGCACTTTTCAATGTAATTTAGCGTTACTTGGCGATGAACCAACTCATAAACGGTATGAAGCCTCTCAGCGCTGAGCGCTCGTCTTACCTGGTCCACGATGAGAGCTGACGAAGACGCTGAATTAGCTTCAGGAACCCAAACCTCGAAGTCATTTCAGCCTCGAACCCCGAGAACACGGCAGAGTGCAGGACAACCAGCAGCAGCCTCAGACTTATACAGACACTCCTTCATTCCCAGGTAAGACAGGTATTTTCCAAACACACACCTGCTATCCACACAAACTACTGAACAATCAAACGCTCAGGCCAGAGATTATCAGGCCAAACAGGAAGTCTGCCCTTCGGAGGGTTTCAGACAAGTTTACTCACATACACGCATACATTGAACACCTTAGTGAAGCAATGAACCCTGCTCTGTGTTCTTCAGACAACCGAGGGATGAGCGTGACCAGAGCAGAGTTTAAGTTCTGGTTCAGAGGACACTGAAGGGGATGAGAATGAGAAGAAGGAAGACTGAGAAGCCCCATGCTCTGTATTACATGACCTGACTGCAAACATGATGGCAGCCTGAGCTGCAGACAGTGTTCACTAAGACCAGCAAAACATCACATCCCTAACCCTGCATCAGATCCATCAGCATCTTTGTTATTTAATAGGTCATAGGGTGAAAGGAGTGAATACACCCTGGATCGGACTCTAGTCCATCTCAAGACACACACACACAAACACCAGGCACTCTTTCACTCACACCTAGAGGCAATTTATCTATTTTTCGAACTACACGTGCATGTTTTTGGACTGTGGGAGGAGCCAGAGAACACAGAGCTACGTAGATAGACAGAATATGTTCAATCAACACAAAGAAGCCCACTACACATGGACACCTCACACCCAAATCACTCCATGTTTACTGTTTAACTGTTAACTGCAATCAAAACAAGGACCAGGTGATACACAACTAACTTCTCCCAAACTGCATGGTATGTGTGAATGTGTGGTGGTCCTTGACTGTTTATTTTTGTTAATTTTATTGTGATTTATAGTTGTATAGTTTTAGAGCAAGTTTTATAGTTTATGTCCTAACAGGTTCTGCACTTACTAAATTTTTGTTGTATCATTTCATTCTGAATCAAACCAACAGACCCTGAGCGAACCCAGTCGCTTACATGTGGTCCACACAAGGTTGCTTGTTTTGTTGGTTTATAACCAGTGTTAATAATAATGTTTGGTTTATGAAGAATCAAGCAAATAGAATAAAGTGCACTACTGAGCGCCCCCTGCAGGAGAGTAGCGGTGGGTGCAGCAGGTTCAGCTCCGCAGACTCGCAGTGGTCATCCTGCTCCCATCCTGGCAGCTCTGCTCCACTCTCCTCTTACCTCACAGTTTACTATTAACCCCCACATCCCTCAGCTGCACTACCACACCCCACCCCGCCTGAATCTCTCCTCTTCGGGACTTTGGATGAGATGATGTCGACCTTTATGTGTCCTTGGTTAGCGCGGAGCTCATCACAGAGCGCGCGAAAAGGACGGGAAAAATGCGAAAATACCGGATGTTTATGGGGGGGGGCTTCAAAACCAGGAGTGATCACCGGCTCCGTGTGTGTGTGTGTGTGAGCGGCTTATCCGCCTCTGACGCCATCGTCAGCACCTGGTGTGTGCGTCACGCGCCCCTCACCTGCACAACTGCAAAGACGAGGCCGCTGCGTGCGCCATGCTGCAGCTGGAGGTGGTGATGAAGGTGGTGAAGAGAAGGAGGAGGAGGAAGAGGAGGAGGAGGAGTTCCTGGGCTGCACGCTCCTCGAATGGGGCTTACGCGGTGCCGAGCATCGCTCTGCGGCTCGGAGATTCGGGCCGGGTTTCAGGAAGTCTCCGGAGGTCTCTGGATGTCTCCGGATGTCTCTGGGTGTCTCCGGATGTCTCTGGGTGTCTCTGAGCGTTCCTCGGCTCCGGCTCCGGCTCCTGTGTTGAGGTCAGCTGTCTGCCTCACGCGCTGCCGGTGCCGGTGCCATCACTGATCCGGTACCGGGAGCCGCCAGAGGGGGGCAGCAGACACCATGTTTAACTTGGTGCAGTATGCGATGGTTCCATTGGGGGCGTTGTTGACCACAACTTCACTGAGAAGCGGACTCTCAACTGTCACACACACGCACGCACACACATGCGTGTGTGTGTGTGTGTGTGTGTGTGTGTGTGTGTGTGTGTGTGTGTGTGTGTGCATGCATAAAAGAGACACTGTCTTTGCGTCCGTGACTGTGTCTTTGTCTTTATGCCTTTGTCTTTGTGTATGACTGTCTTCCTCTCTTCTAGCCCTAACCCCCACAGATATGTGTGTGTGTGTGTGTGTGTGTGTGTGTGTGTGTGTGTGTGTGTGTGTGTGTGTGTGTGTGTGTGAGCAATGAAGACATGAGCACCTTTTACCGCGACATCGCAGTTTTTATTTGTTTTTTGTTTGTTTTTTGTGAAATATTTACAACATTTACACCCACTGAAAGCAGCAGAACATCATCATCCCGACAGAGATACAAGAGCGACACAACATGTGTCTACAGAGTCCATCTGCACACCGCAGATACACACACACGCACACACTCTGTGTGTCCACACACACACACATATACACTGACCCCTAGGGTCTTACAGGGCGGTTTCAGTGGCCCTTTGTCACCCAGTCCTCGACGTGGACTAAATGTTAACCCGGTACATACATGCAGATTTAACCCGAACACGACGGTGCAACGCGTCCAACGACCCTCAACGCAACACTCACACACACCGAGTATATGATACTCAAACCATGTAACGATGAAGCCTGGCTTCATCCGGAGACGCTTCAGTGGATCATCGTCTCTATCCTCTACCAGGGCCTCCACACGGGGGCCTGCGGGCCCGGGGCCGCGGCCCCGATGCGCGGCTCCGCCCTGAGGCTCGACTTGAGGCTCTGCAGCTTCTGCTGGATCTGAGGGAGGCTGTGGAGGCTCTGGGGGCAGCAGTTGGGGCAGGAGGAGGAGGTTGTGGGTGCAGACTGGTGCAGGAAGAGCTGCAGCCGCTGAGCAGCCTCCGGGCCCAGGCTGCAGGAGGGCAGCAGAGAGGAGACCCGCTGCAGGCAGGAGGAGAAGCCCTCTCTGTAGGAGTCTGAGGAGTCTGAGGAGCCAGGAAGAGGAGGAACAGGTTAGAAGACTGGTACGGGAGCACCGGGGCATCACAGCAAAACTTGAGTGTGCGTGTGACAGAGAGAAAGCAGGTGCATGGGGCTCACCTCGGGCAGGAGAGGAGGAGGAGGATGAGGGGAGGTCTCTGAGGAACCTGACGGTCATCTCCAGGATGTCCGCCTTCTCCAGCTTGGAGTAGCGAGTTTTCTGTTGAAAATAATAAGAAGCAACGGTGAGAGTTGTTCCTCGGAGAGAAAAAGGATGGATTTTATCAAATGTGATGCTGCTGCAGCAGGACTCACCTCCTTGCCGGTCAGAGGAAGGATCAGGTTCTTCAGGTGGTTCAGGCTGTCGTTGATACGAGCTCGCCTTCTCTTTTCCATCAAAGGTTTCATCGTCTGAAAAAGAAACGGCATTTTTAGTCACCAGTCATTATAGGAGCAGTAGAACAGGAGAAGTAACCGTAGTTTCTGAGATGAAGATCCGGATGCTCCTCGTACCTTGCGCAGCAGGAGCGCCTCCTTCCTCCGGGCCACAGGGAGCCGGGGAGACAGGGACTGGACAGCTTCACAGGACATGCTGGGAGACATTTCCAGGTTCTTCTTTGTGTCAGAAGACTTTCCTTGGCACAGGTCAGAGGAGAAGTGTCTTGCACAGCGCAGAGCGCAGCTTTTTATCCTGCTCCACGGCGTCGGTTCCGTGCGTCACGGTAACGCCCCCAAGCCAACCCAAAACGAGCGGAGCGGCCTCGTATTGGACCAGAACAACACAATAACTATCCAAGTTGTCGAGATAACCATCTGTTCTCCATAATCCATGCAAAACAACCGCGCTGCGTGTCTGCTCCATGATCCAACCCAGAATCAAACAAAACCCGCGTCAAAAAGCCGAGAGAGTGTGCGCGTAAAGGACGCACCAAATGTCTCCCCCAGCACACACACATAAACATACACACACACATAAACACACACACACACACATAAACATACAATATGCAATAGATTCGAAAACACAAAGCACACAATGATTTCTTTATGATTTCATATCATATCACTGGTGAGGAACTACGCACCGCTGTACAACCATTGCAAAACAGCTGGTTCAGCCTGTGTGTTAGTCATTTACATTGGTTCTAATTTAGATTGTTTGTCAACTATTAATCACATCAGAACATATCAGAAATTAGTATTCACAAACAATCTCTCACCATGTCTGCATCATGACACAGACATGCTGCATGTTGCTGCTTTCTGTAGCTTTTTTTTACGTTTCTTTCTGTTTAGCGACAAGTTTTGGACGAAAGGTCATTATTAATAAATATAAATCATATGGAGATAAAGAGAGCGTATAAATACATGTAAATAGAGAACCGTTTGGTGTAATGCCCTACGCTGGCCTGTAGGGGTCATGCCTGTTTTCTTAGTCTGTGTGCTCGGTGTGTGTGTGTGTGTGTGTGTGTGTGTGTGTGTGTGTGTGTGTGTGTGTGTGTGTGTGTGTGTGTCTGTGCGTCTATACGAGACAAACTTCCTGCATCCTCAGCTTCACAGCCACGCCACGCTGCCTCCAAATAACATCTGCTCCACACTCCGACAACAATAGGTTTTTTTGCATGTGACGTTTTTTTCTTGCATGTGCTTAGGTGTTTTTGTGTTTCTGTCGTGTGTGTGTGTGTGTATGTGTGTGTGTGTGTGTGTGTGTGTGTGTGTGTGTGTGTGTGTGTGTGTGTGTGTGTGTGTGTGTGTGTGTGTGTGTGTGTGTGTGTGTGTGTGTGGTGGGATGGAGGGCTGGGGGTCGTACCTGGAGGGTGTATCTGGTACTAACCCAAGCAGCCTGGGCTGACAAAGAGGGACCCGGAGCTGAGAGGACAGTTCCAGGTTCAGAGCTGGTCCAGTGGTCCAGCTGGACCACTGGCGGTGTGTCCCGGGTCTGAGGTTCTGTCTCAGGGTCTGTCTCGGGTTTTCAGGTTTGGTCTGGGCTTCAGAACCAGTCTTAATCTCTAAATTTCTGAGACGCGACGTCAGATTTTTAGAATTCAAACCGTGGAAACTTGACAGCGCGTCAAATACCGCTGCACCCAAGGGACCCACGCGCGCAGCACGCGCCACGGAGACCAGATGGCCAGTTACAGAGACCCCCCCCTCCGCCCCCCTTAATCGCCACCCCGCCTCCCCCGTCCCTACATCCATCCCTCACACACATCAGCATCCACAGGAGTCTCCCACACACACTGACTGAAGCTCTTTCTTATCTAAACTTTACACGCACATGTCTGACACATGATCTCCACGCACTGTTGGCGTGGGTCCCCATCTGTAGCCCCAGTCCAACCGACGCAAACATCCTCAGAATCTGCAGCATCACCCCCATCTGAGGAGGCAGCCCCGTCTGCAGAGTCAGACTCCGCTTGTTTGGCCTGCAGCCGGCTGCTGTTCTCCGGCCTCTAACATGTCGAGATGTTTGAAGAGCAGCTCTGATGTGAAAGCTTTGGAGATAAACAAAGGTTCGAGCTCGAAGATGGAGTGTGTGTGACTGTTAAAGTTGATTTCTGGTGTAAGAAATTACGCAGAAAACATCCTGCAACATCAACACAATTCAGTCTCCGGGTTCAGTGAGTTCTAACTATTAATGTCATTATTCCTGTGCAATACAATCATATTAGAGGAGTTCAGTTGTCTTTCTGATTTTTTTCCATTCTTTTGAGTGCATGAATACAAATTAGTTACTGTTTCTATGTCGTTCAGATGTGTTTCTCTTGTTTTCCAATTTTGTTTTACTCTTTACATTCCCGCCATGGGAGTTATGAAAAAATGGTTTTAATTCATACACAGAGCAAACATTTTTGTCTAGTTCTGTTTGTAGTTTTCGTAGAAAATATACAATCATCTCGCTCCATTCTGGCTGAAACAAGAACACAGCGGTTTGAGATTTAAGGATGAACCAGGCGGCAGCAGGACGCGGATTCAGCTCCAAGTGAAAAGACCTGTATTGTATAGAGATGGGGGGGGGGGGGCAGGCACACGCGCTGCACGCGTCCTGGGGGCAGGGAGGGAGGATGAGTGGGGGGGGGTTGCTGGCCATGAAGATGCTGATGATGAATATGATGTGGGGGTGGGGCACCCTTCCTGAGTTTAGCTTTTACGGTTAGAGTCCTCTTTTGTCTTTTCAGACAAATTGGGCGTTGGAGAGGCATCTGTGGAGCTGAGCTTAGGGAGTGTGTGTGTGTGTGTGTGTGTGTGTGTGTGTGTGTGTGTGTGTGTGTGTGTGTGTGTGTTCGGGTGGGGGGGTACCTCTGTCCTAACCCGGTATCAGAACACACTGTCAGAGCTGTGAAATACACTGACTCGTGATGCACCCAGCAGCTCTGAATTGAGGCAGACTGGGCAGATTGGGGGGAAACTGAGCAATACAGAGTGAAATACAGAGTGAAATACAGAGTGAAATACAGAGTGAAACAGAGTGAAATAGAGAATGAAATACACTGTGAAATATGGAGTGAAAGTCAGATATCAATAAAGTTTCTCCCTCCTGTCCTCCTGTGTTTGTGTGTCTATGATGTGTAGCTCTGTACTCTCAACCGTGTTGCACACAGATTTTAATGACTAACGTTAAAACAGAGCTTTAACATGTTGCAAACGTACTGTTATATGACCTGCTTGTGGTCAACAGGAGGAAGCCACAGACAGGCAGCTCTTTCTGGTTCTGTGTGGGATGCTGAAGGATGATGCTGAGGCATCAGGTCACCATAACAACCTGACAGCTGTTGTACAGGCAGTGACCTCCCAGCACAAAGACAGACTGGTTGAGACTGTCACCTTTCTGATCTGAAACAAAGAAACAAAGATAGTTTGCTGCTCACTCTGGTTATTTCTCCTCTCGCTGTGTCAAAACTACAACTATCAGATTCAAGAAGCTATTTTTCCACTGTCTCCAGGATCTATCTCTCTGTTGTGTTGATGACTCCAAACATCTGTGTTTCCATGGGATGTTTCTAAACACTGGGGTTTTCACCACTGCATTTACGTCTTGTGCACAAGTCTTCCATTAATTTCGGAGATAATAAAATAATATAATAATAAATCTATTAAACTGACATAAATTTCAAATTTTGAGGTACCAACAAACTAACATCAAATGTACTTGGTTGTCAGAAGTTACATTTCTGCCTAGACTTCCCTGAAAACATTATTTTCTTTCTTTTGTTCTTTCTTTCTTTTGTTCTTCCTTTCTTTCTTTTTTATCTGTCTATCTGTCTATCTATCTATCTATCTATCTATCTATCTATCTATCTATCTATCTATCTATCTATCAATAAAGATCAAAAGTAGAGAAATCGTTTAGAAATCGTTAGTTAAAATGCAAAAATGATTCTGAAGAATCATCTGAAGGATCCCACTTTACTTCCTGAAGAAAACGCTGAAGCAGTCTCTTCTCTTCAGACAGGAACTCTCCTCAGTTCCTCAGTTCCTGAACATTTCATGGAAAGTTCCTGCACTTGTGTTTGTTCATACTGCAGAGTTTGGGGAACCAGGTAGTTTCTGACCTCTGGTTTTAGCTCCTTCTCTGTAGATGGCTGCTGACGGGTGAAGGTTTATAGTCATTACTGATGTGAGAGTAACGAAATGCAGTTCAGCATCTCATCAGAAGTGCAAATAGCAGGAGTACATATGTACAGCATGTGCAGTATGTGCAGATTGAATGCAGTGTTTACAGATTAATTTACATACATCATTTCCAGGGCTAAATATGCAGATGTTATATGGACAAATTATACTGAATAAACAGTATATAAATGTAACCAGATGAGCAACTGGTTTCCTGTTATCGTGACACAGGGTCCAGACTGGTGATAAACTGTTGTTCAGGAAGCAGTTTGTGACCAACAGACAAGTCGGCCGGGTGAGGCCATTAACATTAGCATTAGCATTGACCACCATTGGCAAACAGTGGCACTGAGTCAGCTCAGAGGTCTGATTATAGTGGATCAGCTGCAGACTTTCCCTTTGGGGATGAATAAAGCCATTTCTATTTCTATGTAGTTATGATGACAATCTCCCCAGACATCTTCACCACATTATAGTATTTCATGTCCTAGCAGATCTACAGATCATCCAGGGGTGATTTTTTTTCTGTTTAGTTGATTCTGTGTGCTTATAATGACAGTAAAATCTAATGTCAAATTAGAAAATATTCACAACAATATTTCACCAACTAGATCTTCCTTTCAT
>CM055193.1:412237-442237 GCA_029224185.1 Karalla daura | reverse complement strand
GGTTTTGTTACAGAGAATTATTCAGACAATAATTCTCTGGAAATAATCAGGGCTGAAGCCATAAAAGGAAGTACAAAATGAAACCTCAGATATGATTAGATTATATTGGATTCAAGTTAAATGTCTTTGCACAAAGAACAGATGAACAATAGAGAAACCCTGCAACATCATTGGGTATAAAGTTGGTATACAGTCATATGCACAAAAGGAAGCAGGAGCACTTGAGTTGAGCAGCTTAAAAAGTTGTTTGAAAAAGCAAAAAATTTAGGTTTGAACTTCTTAAATTCCCCACTTTAGTTTGCTGTGTTCAGGTTGTTCAACAGGCAGACGCATCAGGAGTCTGGACACGAGGTCAGAGACAACAGATGGGACATGAATGTAGTGATGTCAAACAGGTTGGTGTAAGGACAGGAAAAGAGGACAACAAGCCTCAAATGCAGCATCAAGAAGTAAGAAGAGGAAGAGGAGGAGGAGGGAGGAGGTGTGAGTGATCTCCAGCTTTCACCAGAATGAGGATAAAGAAGAGATGAAACTTCAGACATCAGATATAAATCTGAACAGAAACACTCAAATACAGAGTAAAGGCAGCTTGTCCCATGTCTCTGATTTCATAATCTGTCTCTGTTCATATTCATCATCCTTCATCATCATCATTATCATCTTTTAGCTGCAAAATCTGAAATTTACGCTTGAATGATGAGGTGATGACGTTTAGGGTCCTATGCCATTGGTAGGAATAGACTATTGAACAAAGCTGTGGGAAAACATTTTTTCATTCCAGTTTCCTTCAATAATCAATCTTATCGTTATATTGCAGTCGGGCTCAAGCACTGGAGACTTCTCCTGATCCACGAAGCTCAGCTGACTGCAGAGTCACAGCTCGCTTCTCAGAGCTGAAACCGGAGAC
Source organism: Karalla daura (assembly GCA_029224185.1). NCBI lineage: Eukaryota > Metazoa > Chordata > Actinopteri > Chaetodontiformes > Leiognathidae > Karalla > Karalla daura. The sequence goes on along the minus strand of CM055193.1, from coordinate 441,330 downwards.
TGGTTTGCGTCTTTCTAGTCTTCATGACCACTCAAACCTCTTAACAGACTGTGTCACAAGTCACATTCAGCCATTCACACACTGGTAGCAGAGACTACCCTCTGACTACCCTATGTCTGCTTCCCACCTGATGACACAGCATCACAGGCAGTCTGGGGTTCCAGATCAAGACGGAGATGTTCAGTCCATAGGCAGTCTAACCTTTCTTTCTTATCTCATCTCGACCTTTACTTATCATTGGCGTGAATGTTGTGAATGACATGACCATCATCATATTCATCTTCACCGTGGGGCACGTGTGAAGAGACAGACAACTCCTCCTCCTCTTCCATGAACCGGACAGAAAGCTGCAGAATCACACAGATCAGGAGCAGCGTCTCAGAGATGTTCCACTGGTTCACACAGTTTGCTCCGGACCTTGAGAAAAACATTTGCTTCCTCTCAGCTGATGTTTGATGTTCAGTGACTTAACTGGATCTTACATGCATTTTAAGACCAAAGACACAATGATCATAATATTCATTATAATGAAAAGTTTAGACAGAATCAGTTTATTAATCAGCAAAAAGAAAAACAAGCAATAGTTTTATTCATTCTGGAAACCACAGATGCACATTTTAGAACCCAAACAGATATAGATATTAATATATTGCAAATTAAATATACTCTCAGTTTAAAACTGAGAACTGAGTGTTGCTCTTTTTTAATCCTGCTTATTTCAACGTATGTTTTCTCTCCACTCTTTATACACATTGTCACTTACAGGCACATTGCAGATGCTTGCCCTCCCTGACATGTGTGCTTTGTTGTGCTGAACTGTCTCATAATGCATAATGCACATAACAATAAAGATCTTGAATTTTGAATATAATGAAGGTTTATTTTGTGCTGGAGTAGAATTCGATCTTGAAAGTTTTACCTGGATAAATAATGGTAAAAAAGAAAATAAAGTGAAACCATAAAAGCACCTGAAAGCAGCCTAAATGAAGAGCTACGATAGACAGATAGATAGATAGATAGATAGATAGATAGATAGATAGATAGATAGATAGATAGATAGATAGATAGATAGATAGATAGATAGATAGACAGACAGATAGATAGACAGATAGATAGATAGATAGATAGATAGATAGATAGATAGATAGATAGATAGATAGATAGATAGATAGATAGATAGATAGATAGATAGATAGATAGATAGATAGATAGATAGATAGATAGATAGATAGATAGATAGATAGATAGATAGATAGATAGATAGATAGATAGATAGATAGATAGATAGATAGATAGATAGATAGATAGATAGATAGAAGCCTCAGCACATGTGTCTGCAGCTGGGCTGCGTGGCGTGCTGTTTGTTTGCACAGATGAAGCAGACCTATCACAACCAGCCCCGGAGCTTCAGACGCCGGAACCCACGCTGCCTCCACCGAGCATCTGCCGCCGGACACACCGACTCCAACCCCGCCGCTCCGGCTCCCGCTCCTGCTGACGTCACCGGCCCCGGGGTGACGTCGCAGCCGCAGAGTGACAGCAGGAGCATCACAGGAGAGACACAACTCCACACAAGCAGAGCATCAGTGTTTAAAGTTATAATAAAGTCTTATAGATATCAGTGATATATAATATATCTCTGCAGAAGATCTCTGAGACTTTTCCAAAACTTTGGGCGAGAAAGTAGGGACGGAAGAGGGTTAGTGAGTCCTACAGAGATCACAGGCTACGGCTGACCTCGATGCTCTGTGGAAGCACAGGGTAAGAGGCTGCAGAATGACACTCGTTGTGTCCAGAACTTTGCCTCAGATCTGCCTCAGTCCTGGTCCCTGAGTGAAGTCTGGCTGAGGCTGCCGCAGGAGACACTTCAGAACTGCATGTTTCCTCTCAGCTGGAGGTCAAACCTGCATGTGCACCTACAGATTTGGAGTTCTATGAAACAAAAAACTTAAACTGAGTTTAGGTAACTAAAGTGAGGATAAATCACCCCCTGGTCGACTCGTTTATTCTTCTTTCACAAAAAAGAATCGAGGAGCAGCCTCAGCCTCAGCATCAGGGGGTGGGAGGAGGGTGTGTATGTGTGTGTGTGTGTGTGTGTGTGTGTGTGTGTGTGTGTGTGTGTGTGTGTGTGTGTGTGTGTGTGTGTGTGTGTGTGTGTGTTGCAGGAGAAGCCGTTGCGATGTAATATCAGGGGCACGAGGACAGCACGAGCCAGGAGAACAAAGGCGACAGATGGTTTCCTGCTCCGAGGGATGGTTCTGGATGGTTCCGAAACATTTTAATGATTCTGGATGCTCCTGGACTACTGTTTATTATTCTTAGTGATGATACGTTGTTCTTGATTATTCTTAATGACCTCCGAAGATTCTGAGTGACTTCGAGTGATTTTGTAAACCCGAAATATAGGAACTGGTTCTGAATGGTTGTGGGTGATTCTGGATGGTTCTTAACCATTTGAACCCATTTTAACTGTTAATCAGGTACAGGCTGTTCAGGGAAGCACAAAGAAGGAAAAGTCGTTAAGATGTGATATAACAGTGCAACAAGAAAATATTCCTGGTTGGAATATGTACTGGACAGATCAGAGAGACCGCTTATCTATCTATCCAGTTGATTGGTTTTCTTTTGTATCAAGCACCCAAACAAAGTCCTCGTACAGCTAAAAAAAATAAATTTAAATACATGGAAATAATGTGATGCTAATGTTTTATTTATGAACATATGGATTTTATACTGTTTCATCACACAACAAACATTCAAACAAACAGTGACGTCAGGCTTTATTTCGCTGCTGTCGGGACTCGGCGTCAGTCTGAGCCTGGAAACATAACATAATATGTTGTCTGGTGTCTATGTGTTTGTTCTCCTTCATTTGTGCAGGTCGATCAGGCCGAGGGGGCGTGGCCTGAGCAGGTGTCCGCCCCCAGCGCGTGCGACTCCGCCGCAGAGCGCGTGCATCTGAAACTCTGCTCAGTGCTGAGACAGAAGCCGCGCGAGGCGCAGCCTGCAGGTCAGGAGGTAAGTCCATGTTCATCTGATATCTCTTCTGATCCATCTGATGTATCTGCTGCTACATCTGCTATTATATCTGTAATATCTGATATATCTACTATCTATAATATATGTTATATATGCTAAACCTGCTACTATAACTGTATATATGTATATCTGTAATATATGTTACATATCTACATTGCAGCTATATTTTGTTATATGTTATGCATGCCGCATCTGTCTCCTCTGCTCACATACAGTTCTAAAACTGAGATACTCCAAGACTATGGATATGATTGTGTGTATGTCTAATGTTAGATCTGAACTTGTGTAATATGTGCTAAAAATGAACTTGTAGCAGTAAGTGAGTAGGAAGTTGGCTATTTGGATTTGTTTATGTCTCAGTGATACTGACCCTATAATTTTTCACTGTGGTCCCCAGTCAAACAAATATAAACTTTCTAAAACAAGCAGTGGAGAGAGTTTGTGGCATCATGTCCAAAACTTTTTCAATGCTGTTTTCTTACAGCCGAGTCCTGCTGTCAGAGCCTGTGATGGGCCTGACAGCAGGACTCTCTCTGTTGCAGCAGCTCAGGATGTTGGAGGCCTGTGGGACACACTCCAGGCCATCCTGGTGACTGCAAGACAGAAGAAGCTCCTAAATCAGCTGCAGGATGGACCAGCACCCAGGTGTACCAGGCCCCAGGTGAACCATGCTATTGTTAGAAGATTGTTTGCTCAAATCTGTGAAAAGAAATGTAATCATGGTAAAGACAACAGCTCAGTGGAAGACTCATTATATCCACAGAGAAAGACTAGAAATAGCATCATACAGCTCCATTCAGGACTGTTTGCTTGGACAAACAACACTTCTGTATGATAAGTGTATGAAAATATATCTGTAAGATATACTGAGAGATGGATTTATATAAAAGTGAAAAGTTCTGTGAGACTGAACTAGCCTCAGGGATGAGATCAGGAAGAAAGCTCATAATCACTGGGAGCGTTCAGGAAATGCAAAAACACAAACAAGTAAAAAGAATGAACATGTAAAAAGAAGAGGAAAGAGTGCAGTGGTTGAGGATTAACATCACAGAGTCAAACTGGGTCCTGCTACTCAGGAACTGCCTTTACCATGTTCACATGCTTTAGAATTGTGAAAATGATCAAACTTTCATTAAACACACACAAGCACACAAGAACACACACGTAAGAAAGTGTACTGGGAGAACTACCTCATTTTGAAAAATGCTTTATCTTGTTTTGATGTTGTCCTTACCTGTTATTCTTAATCTTTTTTACTCTTATGTTTTTGCTTTACTCAACATGTTTTTAATCTCTCTTTGTTTGGGATGTCACCCCAAATGTAAAGTCTATAAATTAAATACATATATTTACATCTATCAGTGCTCCATATTGCTGCTTGCAGGCATTGTATTGTGGTTTGAAACTGAAAATATATCTAAAATCTCTGTGTTTATTTGTGTCTAGGAAGCTGCAGGATGAAATGGGAGTGAGGGCAAAGGAACAGAAACAGTTTCCAGGATGAATAAAAACATTTATCTTCACTGTTGTTTGTTTTTCTTTCAGCTGATCAATAAAGTGATTCTGTCTGGTCTCTTCATTATTATTAATATAGTGGTCAATCGCTAGTAATACTATTATCGGTGTTATTAGCATGACTGTCATAGTCTAACTCGGTCTGTGATAGTCTGACTGACGGCATCTGAGCTGCACGCGCCCAGCTTCACTGAGGCGAAGACAATGAGAACGACGCACGCGCCACACAGCTGCGCAGCGCGAGGGCACCATTCATATAAAAACATGAACACGAACAAGAGGAAAATAGAGACAAAATAATTCCAAACTATAAAACGATCTAACAGAGAGTAGTTCTTGTATTATTATTACTACTACTATTCTTGTTGTTGTTATTATTATTATTGTTGTTATTATCGTCGTCATCATCATCATTAATATTACTATTATTTGCTATATTATTTTAACTGATTATAACTGACATTATATATGATGGATGCAGGTGCTGGTTGCTCTGCTGGTTTCTCTAATTTCAAAGTTCTATTTTATTACCAGATCTCTGAGTGTTCTGAGCCGGAAGTGTCCTGGTTTAAATGTTGGCGCGCAGCAGCAGCAGCAGGTGTGTGTGTGTGTGTGTGTTTGTGTGTGTGTGTGTGTGTGTGTGCGTGCGTGTGTGTGTGTGTGTGTGTGTGTGTGTGTGTGTGTGTGTGTGTGTGTGTGTGTGTGTGTGTGTGTGTGTGTGTGTGTGTGTGTGTGTGCAGACAAAGACTCGGTCATTAGAATAACTGTCGAGCGTCTGACGCGTGCAGCACATCTCCAAGCTTTCCCAGGATCTGTGGGAAAACCGTTAACAAGGGTTCACACACAGACATACACACACACACACACAAATACACAGAGAGAGAGAGAGAGAGAGAGAGAGAGAGAGAGTCAGACTCATCACAGTTCATTAACCAAACTGGGGGGGTGGTTAAATAAATAATAATAATGATACATAAAGACAGAGCATGGCCCGGTCCTCATATCCTATTAACAAGCTGCAGATTTCCTTTACAATCGCAATTAAATTATTATCAAAATTGTATGTAACATAAGAAAAATATATAAGAATAACAACAATAATATAAACAAATAAAGAGCAAGAATAAGAATTAGAATATGAATTCAGTTCTGTCATGTTTATTAAAGCAAACAGATATGGATAGGCAGCCAGATCTGCAATATGGGGATATGTAAATGAATAAACACAGGTGTCAGAAGCAGTCAGAGACACTTGATCGACCTGAGCATCCGTAGAAACTCCCTGTTCAACGTGCAGGTCCAGAGCAGTCCTCAGGCTCGCTGTCCCGCCTGAACCATGTCCACGATCATTACTGTTCACCTCCCTCTGGGAGTTGTTCCTCTTCATGTCAGGGCTCCTGGGAATTACCCCCCCACCCCGGTATCTGTGACAGTTAGGCACGAGCAACAGATGGACCAGAGAGGCACGCGCCGAGCACGAGGCACAGTAACCCGCCCCTCCTCTTCCTCCCCAGGGGCGTGGCACCAAACCTGTGTACAAGCAGCTCAACCACTGCGCCTCACACACACACACACACACACACACACACACACACACACACACTCACACACACACACACAGAAAATGGAAAAGAAGAAGACTTGATAAAATGTTGTAATAACAATAATAATACGTTTTTTATAATAATGTGATTAAAAACAGGCCTCTATTTCTATTTGAGCAAAACGGACTGACAGTAGAATGAAGGAAAACAAGATTTTGTGTCTATTTGAATCTATAAAATACTGTGTTCCTTCTTGATATTAGCGTAACTCATTGGAACGTTATTGGAGTTGTGATTCGTTGCATTGGGGACACATTTTGCTGTAACACATCCTGTATTCCTGTTTACATCGGCACTGCCCTGGTAATGTTGTAGTGTACCATAGTAAACTCTGAACAGGCTGAAGGTCTGAAGCTACGGTACCTGGACCCATCACCAGGTGAACACGGAGCTCTGCTGCCCCTGGTCGGTGTTTCACAGTATTACAGCTCATCTCTCTCTCTCTCTCTCTCACACACACACACACACACACACACACACACACACACACACACACACACACACACACACACAAATATGTATGCGTGTGTGTGTGTGTGTGTGTGTGAAAAGAAAACAAAGTAAATATCACATATCACATATCACGTATGATGTATGTAAAGTACATTATAACTACTAATATACTACTACTACTATGACTACTAAAAATTTTAGTACATTTTATATATATATACTGTCGTACTGTCTGATGTAATATAGTCTAATATGAATCAGGTCTTGCATCCTCTGGTTTTCATACTTCAGGTCAGGTCCTCGGGGCTCCAGGTGCGCAGGTCATGTTCCGGGGTCAGGTCCTGGTCCCGCCCCCTGATGGATTATTTAGTGCGGCTCCGTGTCGCCACCTGCTGCAGCAGCACTACACGACGAGACGCGCAGCCGAGAGGAGTAGGTGGCCACACAGAGATAGAGAGAGGACAGGTGAGAGGACTAGTCAGAGGAGAGGACAGGTGAGAGAGGGCAGGTGAGAACTGGAAGGCTGAACCCGGGTCCTCGGTCCCGGTACCGGAGACATGTGAGCAGCCCGGGGGAGGACGCGCTGCTGAGGGAACCAGAGAACCGGAGGATTTGACGTCCAGAGGAACCAGGGGAGGCACCGGGACCGGGTCAGAGGAGGTTCGGGTCGGGTCGGGATGGTGGTGGAGGCGGAGCGGGCCCTGCTGGCCGCCCGGCAGGGGGACGTGGCCGCGCTGCGGGCTCAGCTGGCCGCCCGGAGCCTGAGCCCGGGGCTGCGGGACGCGCTGGGAGCGTCCCCGGTGCACCACGCCGCCCGGGCCGGGAAGCTGCTCTGCCTCCGCTTCCTGGTGGAGGAGGCGGGTCTGCCCGCAGACTGCACCGCCAACAACGGGGCCTCACCGGCCCATGACGCCGCCGCCACCGGAAACCTGTCCTGTCTGCAGTGGCTGCTGAGCCAGGGAGGCTGCAGCCCCCAGGTGAGTCCAGACAGCTGCTGCCTGACCCCCACTGACCCAGCACTGCCAACCCTGTACCTGTACCCCCCCACCCCACACACACACACACACACACACACACACACACACACACACACATCTGTTACCTGATCACACCTCTTTCACCTGCTCTCAACCGACTTTAAAACAACATCAGACATTCCTTTACTCGCTCCAGTAGTTTATTTGATGTTCACGGTGCACAGGTGTTTATTTTACCTCAGAGTATGTTCACACTTTGCCCCCAGCTTGATCTCAGTTGACTAACTGCTTTGGAGACACCTCGCACTGAGAAGTAGTGGGTTAACAGAGAGGTCCTCTCATGTTATGTGTTTCATATGACAGAATCACCAGATGAATCTAATTTTTGTTTAAAACCTTAAAACTGAAAGATTAAATGTTCAGAACATCGTGAGACACTTGAACCAAACCTGGTCCATCATGTTTCTATGTCTCAGTTTACAGTTTCAACCAAATCACGGTGTCATGAGTTCATCTTCATCTGTCAACAAACAAGTTGTTTTTTTCTTCTTCATTCATCAACAACCATCACCAGCATGATTCACTAGCAACAGAATTAGCATCAAAACCTCGAGAGAGGTCTGAGCTGGTGAGATAAGAGGAGGAGCTGGAATCCTGCTGCGCCTCCTCCAGCCGATCCTCTGGCTGCGTAGCTGCTGCTTGTTGCTGCTGCTTGTTGCTGCTGCTGCTTCAGCTTCTTCACAGACTTGAGACACAGAATGAAGCTGATGAGAACTTTGTTCCATAACAAAACTTGACTCTTGGTTTCAGTCTCGAAACAACCTTGTTGCCTTGTGTCCCGTGATATTGAACTATGCAAAACTGGATTTGCAAATGTAAAACTCATTACGTAGCAATAAGCAGTGTGTGCTAGCAGAATGACACAATGGCTGCTGGTCAAGCAGTTTGGTGGGAGCGAAGAGTCTGTCAGCTCCATGGATACACAGCAGCTCAGGAAATGCTCTCAGACAGTTGTAATCATGAAGCGTCTCATGATTACAAAGTGACAAATGACTAGATTCAAGGAACGTAACGGAGAATGGAGGATCCTTCATTTTCTTTGTTATTGTGAGAGAAAATAAAGAGTTTTCAACTGTGGAAGTAAAAGAGTGAAGATCGCACCTGAGTTGAGGACATTTGATGAGTAATTTATTTCTAGTAAGCAATAATCAATCTATCAATCAGTAGTAGGAACATTTTCTAGTCGCAGCCTGACTGCAACCGATTTTTCCCCAGTGATGAATAAAGTTCTTTGAATGAACTCGATTTGCTGTTTCACACGTTGTGAAATCACATTGTTCACCCTGCAGAGAGAAACCTGCAGCTGCAGCTTTGTCTCTCTGCAGCTTTGTCTCTCCGCAGCTTTGTCTCTCTGCAGCTTTGTCTCTCCGCAGCTTTGTCTCTCTGCAGCTTTGTCTATCTGCAGCTGCAGCTTTGTCTCTCTGCAGCTTTGTCTCTCTGTAGCTTTGTTTCTCTGCAGCTTTGTCTCTGCAGCTTTGTCTCTCCGCAGCTTTGTCTCTCCGCAGCTTTGTCTCTCTGTAGCTTTGTCTCTCTACAGCTTTGTCTCTCTGCAGCTTTGTCTCTCTGTAGCTCTGCAGCACATCTGCCTGACAACAAACAACAAACAGCGAAGCTGATTTGTGTCCGACTTCATCTCGTTGATGCTGAAGCACACACGCACACACACACACCTGTTTTAAAGGAGGCGTCAGCTCATGTCTTTTATGGGTCAAAGTTGTGTGTTTAATGTAAAACCTGGTCAGTCCTGAGACGTGATTTGCTTGAAAGATCCGGGGTCGACAGTGAATCCTCTGGTGTGTGTCAGTGTGTGTGCAGAGGTTAAAGCACGATCGCACGCACAGTTGTTGAATGTACTGTAACTGCAGTCTGACACATATATGAAGGAGTCATTAACTCCCTCTTTTGTGAAATGGCATGAAAACGTGGAGCTGGACTGGTTTCCAGCAGAACACAGGCTGCACGTCACTGGTTTGTGAATGTTGAAACAGCTTGGGCCTCAGCTGTTCTCCTCCTGTCCCCGTCACAGCACAGAGATGCTTCCGGAGCCACCGTCCTGCACCTCGCCTCTCGCTTCAGCCACCACGAGGTCACGGATTGGCTGCTGAAGAGCGGTGAGGTGGACCCCGGGGCCCCCACCGACACCGGGGCCCTTCCTGTTCACTACGCCGCTGCCAAGGGAGACCTGCCGTCCCTGCGCCTGCTGCTGGGCCACAGCCCCAAGTAAGCACACCTCGTCCCTCTTCCTCCTAGTCCACCTCCTCTTCCTCCTCCTCTTCACCTTCACACCAACACACTTTGATGTTTGCAGATGTTGCATCATCTGATCAGATTCAGCTTCAGACTTTGAAGTTGACAACGGTATTATCTCCAGACACTGTACAGGAACAAAACCAAAACAAAACCTCGTGAGATTCAGATTTCAGGATCTTGGAACTTTAGCAGCCCGACGTCGATAAATGATCCGGCTGATTTCAAAGCTCAATCTCAGAAAGTCTCCTCTCGTTTCTTCACAAACTCGTGGAGCTGCAGCTCTGATCAGAACCAGACTGAGCCTCTCTGGTGGGACTCAACCTGGACTTTGTTTTTTTGATACCTGTGGAGCAATCCTAAATACTGTGTTCAAATCCCATTTAGAGAAAAAAAACCTCTTAGTGGTTTAACTTTCCCAAAATACTGCACCACGCCGTCCCTCTGCTTATGTAATACATGTAGAGTTATTCCTATAATCTTAATGCTCAGCGTAGCTGAATACACACGCATCTAATACTCATAAAACTGGACGCTCAGTTTGAAGTATCGCTGGAGGAACATCGTAAGGACACAGCTAATCATTTATTTGTTGGATAAATGTGACAGCACAATATTGAACAGATAGATAGATAGATAGATAGATAGATAGATAGACAGACAGACAGACAGACAGACAGACAGACAGACAGACAGACAGACAGACAGACAGACAGACAGATAGATAGATAGATAGATAGATAGATAGATAGATAGATAGATAGATAGATAGATAGATTTTTTGATAGATTTCTGATGGACAGACTGCAAGGTCTTGATTAGTCGTCGCACTTTTAACATTTTTTTTTTCATGCCGCTGTAACGTGATCTTTGGCCTGTTTATTAATATCTTTTTGATACTCTTCTATCTTTTCTATGACTTTTCTATTTCTGAACTGAACTGTCCCCTTCACTGCTGGGATGCTGATTCTGTTGAATCTGTACCGCTTGCTGCAGCAGAGCTGCTGTAGCAGCGTCCAGAGCTGCTGAAAGTTTGATGAGGCAGAGGGACAGCAGCTCCCTGACAGCCGGGCCCCATTCAGCCCCCCCCCCCCCCCCCCCCCCCCCCCCCCCACCTGTTTACTGCGTCTCCACGGCGACGCACAGCGGCACGGACCAGTGATAAGCTGAGGAGGAAAACAAATAGGGTTGAATGGAGGCAGCCTGCAGCCTAGGGCCTGCAGCCTGGGGCCTGGGGCCGGGGGCCTGCAGCCTGGGGCCTGGGGCCTGGGGCCGGGGGCCTGGGGCCTGGGGCCTGGGGCCTGGGGCCGGGGGCCTGCAGCCTGGGGCCGGGGGCCTGGGGCCTGGGGCCTGGGGCCTGGGGCCTGGGGCCTGGGGCCTGGGGCCGGGGGCCTGCAGCCTGGGGCCTGGGGCCTGGGGCCTGGGGCCTGGGGCCTGGGGCCGGGGGCCTGGGGCCTGGGGCCTGGGGCCGGGGGCCTGCAGCCTGGGGCCTGGGGCCTGGGGCCGGGGGCCTGGGGCCTGGGGCCTGGGGCCTGGGGCCGGGGGCCTGCAGCCTGGGGCCGGGGGCCTGGGGCCTGGGGCCTGGGGCCTGGGGCCTGGGGCCGGGGGCCTGGGGCCGGGGGCCTGCAGCCTGGGGCCTGGGGCCTGGGGCCTGGGGCCTGGGGCCTGGGGCCTGGGGCCGGGGGCCTGCAGCCTGGGGCCGGGGGCCTGGGGCCTGGGGCCTGGGGCCTGGGGCCTGGGGCCTGGGGCCGGGGGCCTGCAGCCTGGGGCCTGGGGCCTGGGGCCTGGGGCCTGGGGCCTGGGGCCTGGGGCCGGGGGCCTGGGGCCTGGGGCCTGGGGCCGGGGGCCTGCAGCCTGGGGCCGGGGGCCTGGGGCCTGCAGCCTGGGGCCTGGGGCCTGGGGCCGGGGGCCTGGGGCCTGGGGCCTGGGGCCTGGGGCCTGGGGCCGGGGGCTGGGGGCCGGGGGCCTGGGCCTTGTGGAGAGAGGGAGCGTGCAGAGGAGCCATAGCGCTGCTGGGTTTAGGCTGTTCTTAGTGTCAGCAGCAGCTTGAGAGGCAGCAGCGAGAGCAGAGCTGGTCCTCCGGGGTGGAAGAACAACGTGACTGTGACAGTTACATCAGCACCTCAGACTCTGATGACAGCTCAGTGTGTGCTCTCAGGTAATCACACGAGGGTCGTAGTGTGACAGCATCGTGGTCTGGAGCCGTCATGTTCACTTCGGTCTGTGTGTCTGCACTACAAACAACAATACGAGCCACAGCAAACAACAGTGAAAGTACTGCTGAGAAGCTGATGGGTTTGCACTGAATGGTGCCTGAAAAACATTTTTCATCTTGTCTTTGAATATCGAAAGTCCCCCTCAAGATGTTGCAGATCTTAAAACGTCAGATAGATAGATAGATAGATGATAGATAGATAGATAGATAGATAGATAGATAGATAGATGATAGATAGATAGATAGATGATAGATAGATAGATAGATAGATAGATAGATGATAGATAGATAGATAGATAGATAGATAGATAGATAGATAGATAGATAGATAGATAGATAGATAGATAGATAGATAGATAGATAGATAGATAGATAGATAGATAGATAGATGACATGTCAGGCTGGATGTGGATGCAGCTGCAGCTCGGGGAGCTACGCTGGTTAGACTCAAACACGAGGTCACGTAGACTCATGTAGTCACATAAATTCAAGTCAATTCACGTGAAGACCATGAAAGGAGCCATATTTCTCTTCCATAGCTTCTATGTTGAGACTAGAGAACAAGGAGGAACGCTCCATGTAACGGCCCTGGGTCTCCTTTAGGTCAAAGCCTGACAGAACATTAGTTTCCCTCTGACACAGACGGCTGGGTGGACAGCACTTTGTCCTCAGTGACAGACGCTGTCAGGCCTTGTGTCCTGATGCCCCCCCCACCATCCATCCCACAGAGGTAAAACCAACAGGCGGCTGTGCTGTGTCCCTGCTGATAAACCCAGAACACAAAAGAGGGAATGAATGAGAAACACAGAGAGAGATAGAGAGAGAGACAGACGGGTTATGCAAGCAATTAGTGCAGATTAAGATCTTTGGCTGAACCATAATTCCAACGTGCAGTTCACAAGGGCAGGACCTCTGTATAAGCCTATCCTATAATGTCAAACCTAAACTTTTCCACCAGTTTTTCTAACTTCAGAATCAAATGAGCAGAAAATGTTTTCCGTGTTTTCTTTGGAGACGCGTCGTCATCTGTGCAGCTTTGGGTTGTAGAGATTAGAAGAAAGTGTGATTCTCGTGATTATTTCTTCTCAGTTCTGGACTTGTTCAGCGTAGTTCAGCTCTGTGTGGACATGGAGAGTTAAGGCTCAATATGTCGATGTGTGGAGGTTTTTCACCCTGCCAATGGCTGAGCTGCACGTATTTCCTCCTTGCTAAGCTCCTTAATAACTTCTTGGTACCAGTTGGATAAAAGCCCCTTTATGTTCTCTTGTAGGACAAGAGGTTTAAACTGGGAGAATGCAGCAGAGTTTACACCGAGCGGCCTACAGCACTGCCACCGTTTGCACTGTTGTCACCTTCACACCTGAAACGTCAAATACATACATAGTCAAGGTGTGAAGTCAATGTTTGAACTTTCTGTAAAATGCATTGTTGAAACCTGCTAAATGCATTGTTGTTAAGGTGAGGGATCGCTGTGACTATCTAGCTTCATGTGTTTCCATCCAGGTCAGCTGCTGACTTCTCCCTTTACTGTCAGTGAGCTGCAGCCTCGAAACAAAGGCAAAACCCCAAATCTGCGCATAATTATGTAACCAGAACATTTCCATGATGCAATTTGCTAAGTCTTTCAAAAAACACACAAAAGAACCTCAAGATGCCAGAACGAATAAAGGGCACACACTCGCCCACGGCACTCCTCATTATTTAGACAGGAAACCAGTGAGAGGTTAACAAGCCTCTATCAGGCCGCAGCACCATTAGTGTGACATCAATTACTTTGCTCGTAATGAAGATAACCTGGGTCTTTGTTGGCACGGACCCGAGCAGCCGAGACAATCACTGAGGTGAATTACTCATCGCAGCTGAACTGGGAATATATCGAGTGACTGCTGCTCCAGCGCCTTCTGTCTGAGCGACACCACCTGCTTCCTCCTCCTCTGAAACCGACACCTGTTCTCCCAAAGTTTGTTTGTTTCACCTGGAGGCTGAGACAGAGCTGTGTAAGTACCTCGCCCTGCTCCTCTCTGCTCCTCTCTGCTCCTCTCCGCTCCTCTCCGCTCCTCTCCGCTCCTCTCTGCTCCTCTCTCCCCGGACCCGAGGCCAGCTCCACTCAGCCCACTTTGGTTACAACGCATCAATTATTTACCTGTCTGCCCACTTCCTGACAGCACAAGCCTAGATTACTCCCCTCCTTTCATTCTGAAATTGACAAGATGCGCTTGTTTATTTTCCTGCGTTGTGTTTCATGTCAGCAGCTCTCGTTAACGAGGGCGAGCAGGCCAGGAGGAGCAGGCCAGGAGGAGCAGGCCAGGAGGAGCAGGCCAGGAGGAGCAGGCCAGGAGGAGCAGCTCGCTCCAGCAAACACAGAGCAGTGCAAGCACAGGGGGCCCGCGGGGTGCTTTGGAAACGTTTGACGGGGCATTGCATTTTGTTGGTGTTTAAACTCTTTCCATAGAGTTTGACTGCAATAAGCAGAGTCGCTTGTGAGCAAAAGTTTATTTTGATAAAGTTTAGTTTCATTTATTCTTTGGAGCTTTGTTCCTTCCCAGCTGATCTGAGCTCTGCTCTATAGATTTTATTGCAAACTACGACCGTTTAGTGAGTTAAAGATGTGTTGCTGATTGTCTTCAAGGTTTTTTGGAAGGTCTCTAAGTCTCAGAAAGGTGTTGGACTTAACTTGGGGATTCGTGCAGACTCTCTGTTACATGAGGCTGATATTTTGAGATCAGACTGGAGAGGTGTAGGAAAGTAAACTTGTGAACTTGTTCCTTTTGTGCACATGTTATCTGAAGTGGGAGCTAACAGAGTGTGATAAAAGCTTGTCCTCTGATCCTGATCCTGGATGATAACATGTTGTTTTAAAGCAGAGTCTTAGCCTTGTGGCCTGGAGTCACGTCTGCTTCTGTTTGAGGGAAAGTTTGGCAGGGTCATGTTTGTGTCTATACACCCACCTGCCTGTTTAAGCCCTGTCTCTCATTTCCTTCACCTCCCCTCCCCCTCTTCACCCCCCCCTCACCCCCTCAGCCAGTCTTGGTCACTGGCACAGCTCTGCGTTAAGCACAAAGCAAGTTGGGCAAAGCCTGTGGAGTGATAATCCTCTTATGAGCCTCATTGCTCATTTGGCAGTGTCCAAATAAAGCACAACCTTATGGGATTTAGTGGGGGAAGCACTTGTTCATTCCCTGACATCCCGCTGTGACGGAGCAGATCTGGGACAGGCAGGGATACACGCATTGGATGAGCCTCTGCTCAGAGGCGGAGCTCCAGGCTTTGGAAGTGAAGGAGAGGAGGATTTGTCTGCTCCGGAAATAGCTGAGTGTCACTGTTACCTGTGGCCTGCAGATTACATGAGGACGTTTTACAACCTTTCACATCATTGGAGCACAAACATGGGCTGGACTACAGAGCATGACTTCACTATTGGCTTCTTACATGGAAATGTTAAATTCTTTTATGAAGAAGAACAAAACTGGTTCTCGGGCAGCAACAACATTTGGCATTTAAATCTTATCTTCATTTGAAACCAAAACTCCTCCCTTTCAATTTTTAGGTCAGTTACCAATGAAGGTTTTTATCACTCACTGATTATAGGACCTGATGCCTTCACGGCATCATTTGTTTTCTTTGAGGACGTGTTCTAGAAGCACTTCTAGACTACGTTAATACATGAATACGTTAATAATTTATTTACTTCATGATTCTGAAGCCAGAGTCACACATCCTCACAATAAATAGAAACAGTAAATATGAGGATAATGTGTGCTTATGTGATACGCATTGTTTGTCAGTAAGATTTTGACTTTGTAAAACTGTAAAACTGACTCCATCACATTCAGGCCTCAGTGAAGCATAAAGCCTCCATCAAAGCTGATTTCTCTCCTCCTTTCTCTTTGTCTTCCTCCCCGACAGCGTCGTCAACTCCCAAACTAAGAATGGTGCCACGCCGCTGTACCTGGCCTGCCAGGAAGGTCACCTGGAGATCGTCCAGTACCTGGTGAAGGACTGTGGAGCAGATCCCAGCATCCGAGCCAACGACGGCATGACGGCTCTGCACGCTGCTGCTCAGATGGGACACAACACGGTGATCGTGTGGCTGGTAGGCAGCCGCCAGGCCCAGACCAGCAGCTCAGGCAGCTCCTCACTCTGCAAACCTGAGGAGCGTCTCTGGTTCCTTCTCTGGTTTACTTTTCTCCAAAAGAGTCTTGGTTAGAGAGGACCTGGAATGAAGAGCAGCTCCTAAAAGATCAGCACGTCCTCTTTCTTTAAATCGACTGATTACACACCAGTTTACCGTTTGTAACATGCTTGAACAGATGCTTTTTATAGGCAGAAACACGTCAGTGACCGTTATATTTAGATAATGGTAAAAAGAAATTAACACCACTATAAAAAAAGAGAATTAGACAGTTAAACATTTACACTGTTTTATAAAGGGATTATTTGACTGTATGATTCTGTTAATGAAAGGAGACCACGAATGGTTGAATGAACCATCATCTTTGTTCAGTTTTCTCTTCATGCCTTTTACATGACCTAACAAGACGTTATGGCCCCGTTACTAACAGTCCTGCTCCTGGTCGGTGGAGGCCCCCCAGGCCTGACCCCCCCCCCCCCCCCCCCCCCCCCCCCCCGCTGTCTGAGCAGAGCTTGACCCTGTCCTGCTTCCTCTCAGATGAGCTTCACAGAGATCGGCCTCACGGACCGGGACGGCGACGGCGCCACCGCCATGCACTTTGCGGCGAGCCGCGGCCACGCCAAAGTGCTAGCTGGCTGCTGCTGCACGGCGGCGAGATCGTGACGGACGGCTGGGGGGGGACGCCGCTGCACGACGCCGCAGAGAACGGAGAGCTGGAGGTGTGTGCCCTGCTCCTCCCGACTCCTCAGTGCTCAGGCTCCTGCAGGAGGAGCTCCAACCCTGTGACAGGTGCAGCAGAGAAGCTGCATTCACAGCCTTCACTGAGGCTAACCCGCTAACCCGCTAACCCGCTAAGCATGCGCTTTGAATGAGCGGTCTCTGGTTAGTGGTTCACCAACAACCCACTGCTTTGACTAACACTGTCATCAGCACCACAGTGAGTTTCATGTTGGGAAGATGAATCTCTGCTGTTGTTCACACTGAACAGGAGGCGACTGAACCCAGGAGAAGTTCCTCTACATTATAAAGGGTTCATACATGTAATAGGAACTTTAAAACGTAGTAATAACAGTAATAACAGTCAGTGTGGATGATTTAAGATTGATTAATAGAAATAATCATGGGAACCAAGGCATGGAAGTCCTGAAGATGTTTTGGTAAAAATTTTGATGAGCCCTGATTTCATTAACCACTTTTCATATACTGAAACAGATACTGAAAAAAAATATATATGTATGTATGAATGTATGTATGTATGTATGTATGTATGTAGGTCTGGTCTGGTCTGGTCTGACCTGGCCTGGTCTGGTCTGGTCTGGTCTGACCTGGTCTGGACTGGTCTGGTCTGGTCTGGTCTGGTCTGGTCTTGACTGGTCTGGTCTTGACTGGTCTGGTCTGGTCTGGTCTGGTCTGGTCTGGTCTGGCCTGGTCTTGACTGGTCTGGTCTGGTCTGGTCTGGTCTGGTCTGGTCTGGTCTGGTCTGGTCTTGACTGGTCTGGTCTGGTCTGGTCTGGTCTGGCCTGGTCTTGACTGGTCTGGTCTGGCCTGGTCTGGTCTGGTCTGGTCTTGACTGGTCTGGCCTGGTCTGGTCTTGACTGGTCTGGTCTTGACTGGTCTGGTCTGGCCTGGTCTTGACTGGTCTGGTCTGGCCTGGTCTGGTCTTGACTGGTCTGGTCTGGCCTGGTCTTGACTGGTCTGATCTGGCCTGGCCTGGCCTGGTCTGGTCTTGACTGGTCTGGTCTGGTCTGGTCTGGTCTGGTTGTGCAGTGCTGTCAGATCCTGGTGGTGAACGGCGTGGACCTGGGCATCAGGGACCAGGACGGTTTCTCAGCAGCAGACCTGGCCGAGTACAACGGCCACGCCCAGTGTGCCAAGTACCTGCGCACGGTGGAGAACATGGTGAGAGGCTCCTCCCACCACAGTCCGTCTGTAGGTCCTGGCCCGGCTCCTCTCCCAGGGCTCAGGCCAGTGGTCATGTCTACTCCAGTACAGCTTTCCTCCTCTGTTCCATCAGTACAACCAGCACCTTTTCTATGTGTATTGTTGAGCTTGCTTCTATTTGTATGGCTCTCTCTTAGCTCTGCGTCCGTTCTCATGAATAACTTGTTTTGAACTGAAGTGAACTGAATGTACAGCTCCATATTTACCCCACCTGCTTCCTCCTTCCTGGAAACCTGAGCTTTCAGGGGGATTTTTCAGATGAATTTTTCCAAGAGGGATAAATTTAGCCTCTGTCCGTGACCTTCATTTTCACACTGCAAAAAAAGTTTAAAAACAAGATAAAAGCAATAAATCTGAGAATGTAGTTGAAATGTGAGTAAAATATGTCAAAATGTATTGAAACAGAATGTCAGGCACTGCTGACAAGTTTCCCGTTGAACTCGGGGACAGACTTAATTAAATATCGTCTACTGTTCGTTTGACTAAATCGTTGCTGGGAGCAGGAATGCAACCTCAGAAACCACCAGAGCTTAGCAGGGAGTAAACAGCTGCCCCGCCTCTCCTGATTAGCACCTCGCTCCCTGCAACAATAACGTCTCCACGCTGAAGCGTCTGCTCTGAAATCATTAGTGGGAGCGAGCGAGGAGCGCTGAGAGGAGCAGGCGCCTCCAGAGTGTTTCTGATCAGCTGTGAGATGTTTCATTAGTGAGCCCTAATGAAGCTGCTGCTGAGGAGCTGGGACTTCACAGCTGATGAATGAGAGTTCATCACTCAGATTCACAACAAGCCTCACATGAAAAAACACTTTGCTTACTTTGCTGAAGTATGACAGTTACCTGTCTAAAATGTAAGTGACACACCTTGTATAGTATCAGTTGTATGCAATAAGTGTAGGTATACAACTGAAGTGGTTTGTGTTGTGAAAATATGCAAAACATGAATATGTAATTATAAACATATATATGTATATACATGTGGATGACATTTTAATAAAAGAACAGGAGGATGGGCTGAGTCGTGTGTGTGCTCCCTCTGACAGAGCGTGGAGCACCGCGTCCTGTCCCGCGACCCCTCCACTGACCTGGAGTACAAGCAGCCCGACTCGGGGCTGTCGTCGCCCAACACCACCATGCCTCCGGCCAATCAGACGGCTCACTTCGACATCAGCTCCCCGTCCAGCTCCCTGTCCAACTACGACTCTGCCAACTCCAGCCAGTCCAGCACCGGAGAGAAGAGGAGCAGCCTGACCACGAGCCGCGGACCTCCCACGCAGCTCAACGCCCTCGCACACACAGGTACGAGGAAAGACATAACAAAGTCTAAACTGGCTGACTAGCAGTGAGCTTAAAAAACAAACGTGCCAAACAAAATCCATCCTGAGAGACTGCACAGGCCTCCAAACCTTCAAATCCCTCTTACAACCTTCCTGTTCCAAACACGATGGAGACACGATGGAGGGACAAAAAGAACAAACTCAATATGGAGGCATTCAGACAGACCCGACTCAGGTCACACAGACTGTGATATGTCTATCTTTTAATGTATCATTCTCACTTGAAGCTTAAAACTCAAAGTCGGGTGAGTTGGACCAAAAAAATAAATGAAGCCTGCTGTTTCAGAGGCAAAACCTATTGTCATGGATGCAAGGATCCAAGGTCTTTTATTTACACACAAACCAAACTGTCTCTCAGAGTCGAGTCAGTTAAGAGGATAATATAAAGTCCAAAATAAAGCCAGATATAACATTGAAAACACAAGCACAGAGTAGATAGTGCAGAAGGAGTGCCTGGTGTGTATGGTATATGATGGTATATTGGTGCTGCACCCTAGTGGTCTGTGTGCACAGTGTCCAGGCATGAGAGAACTCATGTTGGCATCCTGCTGAGCTGTGTGTGTGTGTGTGCGTGTGTGTGTGTGTGTGTGTGTGTGTGTGTGTGTGTGTGCGTGTGTGTGTGCGTGTGGTGCGTGCGTGTGTGCGTGTGTGTGTGTGTGTGTGTGTGTGTGTGTGGGCTCAGGAGCATCAGAGTCGGCCATCTCAGACATGCAGGCCTACATGGACATGCTGAACCCAGACATCGGCTCTGACTCGCCCCAGAAGAACAAGACGTCTGCTGATGCCTCGAATCCACCGCCCCCGCCTCTCTACCCTCCCCCTCCTCCCCCACAGACTCCCCCTGCACCCCCACCTCCTCCCAGCTACCCGGCACCACAGCCCCCCAAGGAGCCGTCCTCAGACGAGTTCCTGAAGGTGAAGAGCAACCTGCGGCATGTGGAGAGCAAGAAAGGGGTGAGTTGAGTTTCAGAGGCAAACAGGAATTCATAACAGAGTCATAACTTACACCAAGTGGTGCAAAGGTGTTAACGTAGCTGTGGGAATATGATGTTTCTGCTCAGATCTGGCTCCTTTCATGCTGATTTGGCAACCAGACGTAGGCCTTGCTCAGTAGTCGTGTGCTACACAGTGGAACTGTGAAGCCGCGATCAAGTAGTTAATAGACGAGTTATTCAACAAAACTACAGTAGAAACAGTTTCACACTCTCCTCTAAAGCTGCAAACATCAGGACGGGATGACAGGGGACAATCCTAAAGAAGGCAGGAGGAGGAGGAGGAGGAGGAGGAGGAGGAGGTTGGGGTGTTGTTGGATGAAGTGGCCATTAGCTGGATTCTCCCCAGTGTCCAATCAGCTGCTGCTCCGCTCCGAGTCTGTGGGAACACAATGGTGTTATTGTGTCAGCGCGACAAACGAGCCCAACAAAGACGCTCATTACTGTGGCAGCTCCTCCGAGCTGACACACATGATGGCGGATGTGATGGGTTTGATTTTAATTCCAGTAATGAATCTGGCTGCAGATCACTCAGAGCGGGCAGGGCGGGCGGAGTAAAACCAGCAGCCACGTTACTCCCTCTGCTGCAGTGCAGCCGGTGGTGGTGAAGTTGTCGCTCTGAGTCGTAGCTGTTCTGAGAATGTTGTCATTACGTCAGATAAGAGAGATGAGAGATCACTTTCACCTCATGAAGAATTTATTCCCTCAGTTGTTTGTGAGATGGGAGCGAGACCAAAGCTTCTGTCTCACTGTGGCACTCAGTCCTCCAGAAAACGAGCTTATGAGCTTTTTGTTTTCATATATGAAAAATACATCTGCAAAAGTGAGTAATGTGCATAATGTAATGTAATGTAGTCAGGGAGCTGGAGAAGCAGCTGCTTTGTGGGAAAAATTCATTCAGAGCTCAGAAACACGCAGAGGAAGCTGTTTGTTTGCAAGGCAGTGAGTGTGTGTGTGTGTGTGTGTGTGTGTGTGTGTGTGTGTGTGTGTGTGTGTGCACGCATGTGCTTTCACCCAGAGAGGTTTTAATTAGTGCCACCCCATCACCCAGAGCTGGTACCCAGGTGACCAGCTCCAGGCACAACCTTATTAACTATTGAACAGGAGCTACTGCTCAGAGCACACACACACACACACACACACACACACACACACACACACACACACACACACACACACACACACACACACACACACACTTAGCTCAGATCAATTGTGCACCATATACATTGGGAAAAACAATCCACCTGGGGCGTCATGGTAACGGGGAGCGGTCGCTCCCTCCAGCCAATCAGAGGCAGCGACCTGCAGACCCAGGTGAGGCGCGGGGGAGGGGAGCAGCAGTCTGGTTTGTTGATGGATGAAGACGTTTTTGTGCTGCTTCCTCTGCCTCATTTGTCTGTTTGCTTTGACTAGAGTCAAATCTTTGATGCGAGGCAGCGCTTCCTGCTCGCTGAACATTTGTTTGTGCTACGTTCACTGGACCTGGAGCTCCAGCCCCTCCAGAGCTCTGGACCTGGAGCTCCAGTCCCTCCAGAGGAGCTCTGGACCTGGAGCTCCAGCCTCTCCAGAGGAGCTCTGGACCTGGAGCTCCAGCCCCTCCAGAGGAGCTCTGGACCTGGAGCTCCAGCAGCTCCAGAGCTCTGGACCTGGAGCTCCAGCCCCTCCAGAGGAGCTCTGGACCTGATCACTGATCACTTTGCTTCTTCCTGTGTGTTTGCTGAGCTCTGAGGCCCAGAATGTTCTGAAGCTCTGAGAGACGTGAGTGTGGTCGGCCATGTTGAGGGCAGCTCGCTGGTCTATGGGTTTTGCATACGAGGCCGTGGGCAGGGCGGAAGAGGAGGAGGAGCGGGAGGAGGAGGAGGAGGAGGAGGAGGAGGGGGAGTGGTTGGTCTGAGGGCTGTGGTGACATCAGCGCTGTGGCCGCTGCGGCCGGGCTGATAGGTTATTGATGAGGCCGCTGTAAGATGAGAGCTCAGGTAGAGTGACAGGCAGCGGCGCAGACCGGGCTCGCTGGGCTCACTCACAGCTTCTGGGTCCAGGTGGAGGCGGCCGGCTCTTCATGCTCAGGTAAGACTGCAGAGTTTTTACCGGGATGTGTTAGAACTTCAGCTGCAGTTTGAAGGAAGGCTCTGGAAGCTGATTTGTTGGATTTTAGCTGATATGCGGGCTCAGGAACTGACCGAGTGGCTTGTGGTTTGGACATTGAATTTGTGGCATCCTGTTTTAATTCCTCCTTTGTCTTTTCTGTGACTGTAACTTTATACTCTGAAATGACAGAAGCAAACACGATCGTGCTTGGTCCGTGACATGAGGCTTGCTCAATTGAACAATGTCATATCGCAACCAGACCAATTAGCCTCAGATAAAAGCTGCACTAGACTGTTAAAACAAACAGGAAACAAAGACATAACTTGGTATAATAGGATGGAGTGCTGTTTGTGTGTGTACAGATGCTTTTGCCATTGTTGCCCCCTCCCCAGAGGAGGACAATCAGACCTTCTGTGGACTCCCTGCTCACGTTACCCTCCTACCTGATGGGACCATTTCTGTGACAGCTGACATGAGTCAACAAAAGTAAAACAAGTGGAACATGACACCACTGAGCAGAGCAGAGCAGCAGAGGTCAGGGGTCACCTGTCCATCCACTTCCGCTCAGGTTAACGTTGGACATCTGCTGCACATCGAAGGACTCTGGAGTCTCTAGGCTTTAAAATGGAAATGAAGGCTTGTCTGATGCTGATCACAGGATTTGAAAGGCAAAGTGCGTTTTCCCCATCGTCTGAGGCGAGCCTGAGGTCGGCAGGCTTCACAGGTCCTGAAAAAAGAGTTCAGGGTCCAAAATAAACGTAATTTCCAACACTCACATGAAAGTGCTGTGCATGTTGTTGGGGAACAAAAACAATTCCTAGGAAAAGGATTTAATGCAAAATGTTTAGGGTTATGCAAATGTGAGGTTTCTGAATGAGGAAGATGTGTCGATAGGTTGAGCAGAGGAAGTTCCAACATCCATGTGTTAATCCTCTGAGTCAAACAGGGGTCTGAGCTCAGGTCCACTGAGGAGTCAGAGGAAAGTGAGTCATGACCTGTGTGACCGCTTCCTCCTCCCCCTCCTCCTCCCCCTCCTCCTCCCCCTCCTCCCCCTCCTCCCCCTCCTCCCTCTCCTCCTCCCCCTCCTCCCCCTCCTCCTCCTCCTCCTAGCTGCACATGAACCCTGAGTTCTCATGAAACACAAACGTAAATGTTTGACGGACACTGAATAAAAGCTTTGTCCCTGGATTCAAATCAGGCTGCTTCGGTCACATGAGAGAGATAATCTGCCAACAAACACCCCTCACTGCATAGAGAGAGAGAGAGAGAGAGAGAGAGTGTGTGTGTGTGTGTGTGTGTGTGTGTGTGTGTGTGTGTGTGTGTGTGTGTGTGTGTGTGTGTGTGTGTGTGCTCAGGCTCATTAAAAACAGTTCCTGTAATAATTTGACAATGATGATTTAAATCTGAGGCATTAGAGGGAAAATCTCCATCTCTTAATTTAGTTTTACTTTTAGACCTCATTAAACCTGTGAAACCTGGAAGACTTGTAGTGACGATGTTGCCAGTTTTAGGGAACAAATTGTACTTTAAGTACTGATGAATATCCTGATTGTTCTCGGGGTTAATCTTAAATACTAACGGCTGTATGTGTAGTTTTCCATTCATTCATTCATTCATTCATAAGTGCTGCAGTTGTTATTTCTTACTATTCTGTTGATCTTTTACACATGGAGTATAATTTTTTCATGCCACTTTTGAGTTTTTTGTTTGTTTGTATTTGTATTACTTTTGTCACAAACACCACATACATTACGTTAATATGTGTGTGTGTATAATACAATATAATAATCATTCATGTGCTGGTAAAAAGGAAAAACAGTTCATAGGATAAGATCAATACTTCATTGGGAGAATTGTCCGCTGGCAGTAATAACATGATAACATAAGCTAGCAGTACTGTATGAAAGTAACTGATGGAGTGAGTGAGTAACTGTGGTGTCCTCTGCAGCTGAGTCCTGGAGAAGGCCACGACAGACTGCGGCGTGTGGACTCCAACAGGAAGTCGCGGAGCTTCAGTAAACAGCCCAGCACTGGGGATTACTACAAGAGCCTGGGCAGCGAGGCAGCCGAGCGGCCAGGCAGCCGGGCCATGGCGCCCAACGAGGAGGTGAGGCCCGCCCGGGTCCGGCCGGGGCCAGATGAACCTGCTGGGACAGGAGGCCGTTGTTCTCACGCTGTAAACAGTTTATGAGCTCGTTCACGCAGCTGTGGACACGTTGTAGCTCCTGTAATCTTCATGAGACTCAGAGGTGGAAACATATTTGCAAGTCAAAAGTGACTTTTGACGTCTGAGTGTCTGAGAGGGATGGAGAGTCAGAGCTTTGGTCCAGGGAGGGTCCTGCTCTGGGTGAGGTTTTACTGGGTGATGACTGGTCACACTGGCTGCTGCACTGGCTGCACTATTTGCCTGGACGTTATACCTCGCAGCATGTTACATAACCCTGCATCCCCTTAAGCTTTTGTTTGCCTCCTGATGCAAACTTCCATCTCATTTCCATCTCCTCTTGTGTAAAGTCTCCAAGAACAGTCTCCAGACTTCCCATAGCAGGGAAAACACTGGAAAGGTCCTGAAGAGCCTCTAAAGAAGTACACACAGATACATTTAGACAGACGTGTCAGTGCTAAATCAGAAAGAAAGTCCAACAGACTGATCTCCCTCAGACAGAGCCTGAGTGGTGCACCTGTGGACCCGTTATTTGTTCATAAAATAAACTCAAATTCCAACAGAATCCACCTGTCACTTGCAGGTGTTGTCATTAAAGGAGGTAAAGCCTGATTTATATGGGACGTCTGTTCCTGAGTCATCTGATCCTGGTGGAAGATTCTGCATCACAACCAGCTCAGGAGGGGAACTGTTTTCATTTATTTATCTATTTAGTTTTTTTCAGCAGTTAGGTGTGTCCATCAGCTGGTTTTTATGTTGATCTTCAGGTTTTACGTACTTCCTGAAGTGATGGAAACACTTCCTGTTTCATTCTGACATCATGATCAGTGGAGACGCTCATTCCTCTACAGGCTGAATGAACCAGCCTGTTGCCCCCCCTCGCTCCCTGGAGAGGTGTCTCTATAATCTCCAGGGTATCGGGGTGGGGGGGGGGGGGGGGGGGGGGGGGGGGGGGGGGGGTGCATGGAGGGTGATCCGGGGCAGGATCCACATTAAGCCAATTAGGGCCTCAGTGCCCCCCCCCCCCGCAGGAGGTCCCAGATGCCCTGCAGCAGATGGAGCTGCTAATCGACAGGAGCAGCGGCACGTGCTGCCTGGCCCATCTGGGCCCGCCCCCCCCCCCCCCCCCCCCCACCCCCCACCCCCCCCCCCCCTGGTCCCTGGGGGTCTGAGCAGTGACAGGGGCCACAATGAAGAGCACGCGTCTCAGAGTGGGAGGGGGCGGAGCTCGTTAATCTGAGTCCAGAACGTGCCGGACGCGTGCAGGCTAGGGCGGGGGGGCCTGGGGGGTCAGGGGGGCAAGGGGGGGGGGGGGCGAGGGGGGGGCTGAGATCACTATCAGTGTCAGGGACAGATGGCTGCCTCTTCCCTGTTCCCCTCCGTTTCCCCGGAGAGCAGCTCTTATTAGCCGCGTTATTATCAGCAGGGATTATTCACAGGAAGTGACACGTCTGGGTGTGAGTGTGTGTGTGTGTGTGTGTGTGTGTGTGTGTGTGTGTGTGTGTGTGTGTGTGTAGGGGGGGGTCCCAGCTCACATTCCTGCAGGGGCATAAATAACTGCATACATCAGGAGTAATATGTAATAGACATTGTGATGTGTTAATTGTTTTTAATTAATTTATTTTACTTTATTTACAAATGTTTTAATATAATAGAATAAAACTGAGACATGATAAATAATATATAAATAAAGATGATAAATTACCAAATGATTAAGATTAGAGCTGCAGCAACTACGCCACTGATCGACTATTATAAAAATATAAAATATAAAATAACAACTATTTTATAGATCGATTAGCATCATTCAAGCCTTCGAAAATATTGTGTTTTATTATTTTAAGAAGTTAGGGCAAATTCTCTGATCCGGGGCTCTTAAATGTGAATGTTTTCAGATTTCTTTATTTGTTATTATTATTATTATTATGATTTATTTTCTTTGGTGAGGACAACATGAAGGCATTTACAAACCTGAATTTTCATGCAATCATGGAAGTAGATTAGAATCTGACTGTAGATTATAATCTAGACAAATCTAAAAGAAAGATGGAAACATGATGAAAGCACCTGTTGCTGCAACATGGAGGATGTTTTTAGACATCTTGAAATGTGTTCATGTTTATATTTATCTTTATATTGTCTGGTCCTTTATTTTCGTCCTACTGAAGCAGCAGCTGTAGAGAAGTGGAAGCTTTGTGTTTGGTGACGTTCTAATAATAATAATAATAATAATTATTAATAATAACATGCTAACAGTAATGCAGTGGGCAGGTACTGGGGGCCTGGAGGGGCCCTGCAGTGGTACCACGTTAAAGCTCCAGTGACTCTAAGAGTTTGATGTCACTTCCTGTCGTCCAATCAGGGCTCAGCGCTGCTGGAGGAGCCTGCCGATGGCCCCGCCCACCCCTCTGAGAACGGCGGCAGCCAGGAGTCGGTGACGCACCCTCCGCCCCCGCCTCCGCCCCCGCTCCCACCCAGCCAGCCCTTGCCGACGCCCCCTCCCCCTCCTCCACTGCCCCCAGAGGCTCCGCCCACCCACCATGCAGGCCCCGCCTCCAACCAGCGCCGCCCCTCCTCTTCCTCTGGAAGTAAGAGTCTGCGAGCTCCTTCAAACGTTCTGCAGACGCTGTTCTCGTCTCAGTCTCTGACTTCTCTCTGGAACTGAACCTCTCCTAAACGTTCTTAGAAAACAGAATTTGTTTCTTCTTCCACATTATTGGAAAGTGAAGCGCCAGATATCAGCGGGTTCACTGTAACCTAACTGGGTATAGAGGAGTGGAGTCTGACCCTCGCATCCTAAATAACGGCTCATAAATGAATGATGCGGGGCTACCGTTACCCTGTCAACTGGTTCAGTTTTCAGCCAATTCCTTAAGTGCCCACGCAGCTCTGCTCCAGCACAGTGTCTGGGTCAGGCAGAGCTGAGAGGCTTTCTAGAAGAGAAGAGAAAGACAAACATTATCCATGCATGGTTCACATAGATTTGAGGTCAGAGGTTGGTATTGGAGGAAATGGCTCCTCATTGAGAGTCATTATGTGATATTATATTGGCCAATCTTCTTTCTTCCCATGATGTTTCTCCTCACGTGTTCCACCTTTCACCTGCTCCGTCTCCACCTGTTTCTCTCCTTCTCCGTGTGCTCTGCTCTTTCCGTCCTGCCGCTGCTCTGATCTGTCCTCGCTGTCTTCCTGTGAAGTCGGGGACATGTCTGTCCCTAAGGCAGAGGGAGGGGCGCCCCGGCAGACGAAGAGTAAGTACAGACTGCAAAACAGTCTCAGCTCCATCCATCACACACACCCTGGACCGGAGGTGTTAAAGTAGACTTACAGAATATAGAATAGAACTGAGTAGAATCTCTCTTTATTTGTCCCACATGACAGTGCAGTACAGTGAAGTAGAAATGAAATATTACAGCGACATCTAGATTAGTCTCTGGCATTAATGTCTCATCTGTGATCTACACAGACCTGTTCCTGTTCAGCAACATTTTCTATTTTATTTTTCTATGTGAAATCGTCGAAAAAGATCATATTCACACAGTCACAAAATCTCCACAGTAAACAATAAATAATGAAGTGATAAATAAATGAAGTTGAAAATAAAGTTAGCAAAATAATAACAAGTAATCACAATAAGTAAGTAAATAATAATAATAATGACAAAAGAAGACTTGAGACAGGAAAAATTACAATAATGTTGAAACAATGGAGAGAAAGAAGTCTGAAAGCAGTCCACTTTAGAGAGTCACCCATGGTCAGATAAAAAGCTGAGGACATCTCTTTGTCTTTCTGGGGACACGTGCAGCATCACAACGTACCTGACGAGCATCAACTATACAGCAACAACGACTTGAATTCAGCTGTAAAACCGCAGATTGTCCTGTTTAGGCTCCTGTTTACAATCTCTGTATTTTATCTCACGCCTCGTTCAGCAAATATCCAATTGTTGGAAGTATTTACGCTCAAGCTGCCGCCTAATGGCTGCAGAGCTGTAAAACAGCCCCCGCTAAAGACGGGTGTGTGCTGAGTGTGTGACCAGCATTAATCAGGCTGTAACCAGACAGTTAGCGGGTCATAAACTCCACCAGTGTCTGATGAGTTTACAGCTCTGAGGCTCAGAGGAGCCAGGTGTCTGCTCTCTGACTGGAGGACGACACTGACGAGGAACGTGAAAACGTGGAACGCTACTGCCCCAGGTGTCCCCTCACTCATGATGTGCTTACTGCTACAGCATCAATGAAGTCGTAAACAGGCCGTTATAGGAGGCTACAGGAGGCTACAGGAGGTTATAGGAGTCTGTAGGAGCTTACAGGAGGCTATAGGAGGCTAC
>CM055193.1:387237-407237 GCA_029224185.1 Karalla daura | reverse complement strand
ACTGTTAATACCTCGACACCCTGATACTGTGTTGGAGACACATCAGCTGTAAAAGCACAATTCACAACATTAACTCTTTTAACTAACCAATAACTTAAACTAATAAAAGTGGGAGAGAGAATGGACTCAGCAAACATCTGTAAAGGATCTGCAGTGTCAAACGCCCAAAACATAGAGATGTAGATGTGCTGCAAACCCGTAATGCACTTTATATATAAATGTTGGTAGAATTAAAATCTACTTAGCCAATTCATTCAGGAAAGACAAAGCTTCCTCTGTTTCTTTCGACTCAAAATTTGAAGTAGTAATGTATTTGTTTGTAATCGAGGCAGTGCCATTGCACCACTAAATCCATGTAAATCCTGTGTGTGGAGATGGATTTGCACTGAAGTGTGTGTTGACACCAGGAACGTGGAGCTGAAGGCCCCCCCCCTCTCTTCTTGTCCTTTGGTCTCCTCTGACCTCTGATTTAGTTTGCGGCCAGCGGTCACTACCAGCCTCAGGAATGGCACTACTCCCACGTCCACAATGCCATTTTGGGCCCATTTGGGGAGCTGATGACAGAGGACGACCTGAACCGTATCGAGAAGCAAATTGAGAACCTGCAGGTCATGCACAAGGTCTCGGAGGTGGAGAAGGAGCTGGAGGAGCTGGAGCGAGAGCTCCACCAGCTCCTGCCGGTCTCCGCCGCCCTCAATCAAGGTCACTTCTCCGTCAATCCGAAGCAGGTGCACGGCCAAGCCGAGGATCTCCCAGCCTGGTGCAGCAAGATCTCCACCCTGCTCAAGAGCATGGCCATTCTTCTGGCCACCCTGGGAGGAAAAGAGATCGACATCCTGGATCTGATATGTCCCGGTTATTCTCAGGACGACGGGAGGAAGGTGGTTCAGTCTGAACCTGCAGGATCAGTCGCCTCTGGATTCATTGGACGGTCCCAGTCGTTCTCTACCAGAGAAGATGTGGAGAAGGAGATAAAGCAGTTTGGAGTTTCTGTGAAGAACCTCAAGGCCAATTATGAGATTCAGAGTCAGTTGCAGTCTGTAGATAACAAAGCAAACAGGGTCTACAAACGTAAGAGATCCCTCCCAGTAGTGAGTGAGTGCAGTTACGGTCCAGAGACACTTCATGAGGGGGGCGTCCCCTCTTCCTCCAATGGAACCAATGGAGAGTTACCTTCAGTGGAGGAATCAGTCCTTCAACCTGTGGAGGAGCCACCGATCATTGCGTCTCATGCTCCTCATACATATTCATCCCCTGAGGCGATGGCTCCACCCAACATCGAACAGTTCAACCAGGTTCTATCTTCAGACCCGGTTTTAAACAACGATCAACTCACGAGGAGCTTAGAGGTGCAAACGGACATGAGCTACGTCCAGGAATGCATCGAAATGAGGAAAGAGAGGATTGTCTTCCTGTTCCTGGAACACTGGAGGAAATACACCATCTCTGAATCTTATCGGACTAAATACACGGGGAGGAGAGGGAATTATTTGGACGTGGGCTGGGCGGACTACAACCAGTTCAGTGCAGAGATAGGAGGAGAGATGCAGAGCGAAGACGACAAACTTCTCCTTTTCATGAAGTCCAAGCAGGTGGTAGGGAACCTGATCGGACACTGGAGGACGATCATGAGCCAGGTGCCGTCGCGTCAGATCCGCCGGCTGAGCCGAGCTCAGATGATCTACTGGCCCGAACACTTCCTGCCTCACATCGACGGCTCCCCGGTCAGCTACCAGAGCCTGACCCTCGACCTCTTCATGCTCGGATATTTCCAGCTGCTAGAAATGAGCATGTCTCGCAGCGAGCGGAAATTCCGCCACCTCCTGTGCTACGAGATGTTCGACCGGCTGGGCAGCCACAGGTGGGAGGTGATCAGGCAGTTCCACCGCCACGTCATGGAGGAAATCGAGAAAGGCACGCGAGATTGGGTGGACGGCTTTGAAGACATAAAACTCAAATATTTTGGAGATTCCAACAATGGGGAAGGTGTGATGACGGCCTCCCTACGCTCCATGTCACCTGACGTGTACGTGATGCCAGTGCAGGAGTCTCTCCCTCCTCCTCCTCCTTCTCACCCGCCTCCTCCTCCACCTACAGCCCTCCCATCTGCTGCTCCTCCAGCTCCACCGGCCGATTCTCCTCCACCTCCTCCGGCTGAAGTTTCACCAACACCTGCAGCATCCACAGACCAGTCTGTGGAGCAGCAAACCCGGATGGACTCTTTGGAGGACAATGTTCAGAAGTCTTCACACGACTCAGTGGTTTCTAATGGGAACAGCTCAGAGCAGGAAACCAAGCAACAAACTGAACCTCCAGAACCCTCCAAACCAGACCCAGTGAAAGAAGTTCCACCTGTCACAGTTAAAATCATAGAGCAGCCTCCTGTGGACAAACCTCCACCTGCAAATGAACACAATGAAAACTCTATTAAAGTCATCTATGAGCTAAAGGAGTTCAGCAACGAGGAGATCATCAGATACATCGACCGGAGCTTTGCGTTTTGGAAAGAAAAGGAAGCTGAGCTTTTCGACATCTGATGTGGAATCGACTGAGACTGAGTCCGGCAGGATCCAGGGACGGAGCTGCTCAGCGGAGGACGCAGAGCAAGGAAACTAATCTGGCGTGTTGGCGTTCAGGCCGCCGCTCATAAGGGACTTAGAGCATCCACTAAGCTGAACTGACTTCACCAGGTACACACGCTGAGGTGGATGCAAAGACTGGCTGTGCTGTCACACCAGACGACAGACAAAAGGAACATTTGCGACAACGCCTCGATGCTTGTTGTTGCTGTGAGCGGCTGCCATGGTTCACTAATGAGGCATGAAAATGAGTTTTTAAGAGGAAGATTTGCCATACGAGTCATGAAATGTGGCTGTGGGTTTGGATCATCTCCCTAATGAAGGACGCGACTGATAAAACTTTGGTTGCACTGAATGTGTCACATCACGTTTGATGTTGTAGAAGTCTCAGTGAGTGAGAGGCAAAAGGCTCACGATCCAAACGAAACACCTTCATTTTCAGTTTGTTCTTATGGTTGAAATTATAGGCAGGGAAACTACATCCACAGTGGGCTTGCAGGTGTTTAAGGTTACTCTGTTTTCACAAAGAGTCCTTTTCTTTAAGTCTGAGACCTCATGTTTTGGTCATATACTGTGTGCCTTTCAGCAGAGATTATAAAGATTAACAGCTAAAGAAAGAGCAAAGCCCGGAGAGACAGCTCACAGTTGGTTCATATTAATAGTGAAGTCCCAGGAAATCTGATTCAATTTTTGTTACTCTATTTATAATTTGAGCATTTTTTGAGAGATTTGGTTGAACAGTTTATTTGCAGTCATTTATTATTTGCTTTCTACATTGCTATTAGAAATAAAGTTTGATGGTATTTTTGTGTTTACCTTATCTAAGCGTTGCTCTTGAGGTCATTGGACCGTTTTATTTCACTCCTCTGAACCAGATGGGTCACATAGTTGATGTAGTGGTTATGAAACAGCGAGCCCTGTAATCCTGCAGCAGTGAAGATCCTCACCATTCCCACAGAGTCTCTGCTGCAGCATCAAGATTACCTTCAAATAACCCTCTTAGCGCCTCCCGCTGTCATGCTATCCATGGCTTACAGCGCCCTAAGGAGGTTACTGTGAATCGTGATCGACTCATAGGTCGAAAGGGAAGGAAGTGTGCAGCTCAGAGGGAGACACGCGCCTTCATACGATGCCCACGTACAGTCTGTCAAGTTACAGTCACGTAGCAAAAACAGTCACTTCCTTCAGACGGGAACATTTTCCTTCCAACGTAAATGACACGGTGTCTATGTAATGTTCACACACACACACACACACACACACACACACACACACACACACACATACATACAAAGCAAGGACAGAATAATGGAATAAACAAGTGATTAATTCTACATCCATCTATAAACATGTCATTCCTCAGTGTGAGATGAGTTACATCTGTCTGTTCATATGTTCATTAAGGCTCAAGCGTTTCACAGCAGCTGCTGACTCTTTCCTAATGTCATGATGAAGCCCGTGCCAAGGGTCGCCTTGTCTTTCAGAAGGATTCCTGATGATGAATGTGAATTTAGAGCTTGTTACAGAGCCTTTAGCCCTGTGCAGGCCTAAGTCCCCATCAAACTCCTTTAAATCTTTCATAGACTTGGCAGCAAAGGCCCAGCGGTTTGAAAGCAGGAGGTGATTGATTATTGACACTCTCACAGACAGTTGGACGGAGGATAGATTTTACTAACGTAAATGTAAAGTATCACTGAGCTCAGATGGCCGAGGCATTACTCCTACCCATGTGTTTTGGTTTGTATGGATACATTAGTATATTATTTCAATACGTTTCACTTGACTAAAGAAAAGTAAACCATTTCCCTAAATGTGTTTTTAGTTTGAATCCCTCACCAAACTGTTTGCCCCTATGATTGTCAAGCATTTTACAGGGAATCTAAATCTGTGTTTTGTGGCTGAACATCTCGTCACATTGTTCCACTGAGATTCAACTTCAGAAGCACTCGTTCTGTCATAAAATCTACAACTTGACTTTTGTGGATTTTTTTTTCTTTCTCTGCAATTCCCAGGGGAATCATTAAAAATTCACCATGTAGATAATCTTACCTGGATTCATGTTTGCCAGGGCAAGTGAAAAGCTTTAGGACGAGGGATGCAACAGGGTAATGTATCTGGTCAGGCCAGGATGAGAAATCCAAGATGGCTGCCCTCGTTCCCTGTCCACCTCCGGTTACAGGCCTAACCGGAGGAACGATCCGGTTACTGTTTGTGGTCCTCGTCTGGGAGATCATCCTGCAAAACTGTGTCCTGTCCGCTTAAAGAGCTTTACATTACCTTAAAGAAAGGAGAGAGGAGCTTAGTGAGCTCTGGGTTTGCATACATAGCTCAGTG
Source organism: Karalla daura (assembly GCA_029224185.1). NCBI lineage: Eukaryota > Metazoa > Chordata > Actinopteri > Chaetodontiformes > Leiognathidae > Karalla > Karalla daura. The sequence goes on along the minus strand of CM055193.1, from coordinate 402,324 downwards.
CTTCATTCTTTGTTCAGAGACACACAGACCATCTGAGGCAGTTTGACTCCTTAGATGCTTGTTGACATAAAATCTAAGTTTGACTTTTCTAAAAATCTAAGTTTGAGGCCGATCGTTTCACTGCTGGATCAGGTTGTTTAGAATGTGATCGGAGCTGTTAGAGTTACTCACTGACCGCTCTGGGCCCCGTTCTCCTCCCCCCACCCTCACCCCTCTGCCCCCACCTTACCCACCCTCACCCCAGGCCGAGGAGGAGGCTGCACGCCTGGCATCCATGCCAGCCTGGAGGAGAGACATGATGAAGAAGAAGATGGACGAGGAGAGGTGAGTAGCGAAGCTGGGTTAATATTCTCTCTTCATCTAGACACCTTCAGAAAACAGGATCTGAGGACATTATCTAACTGCAGGCTGGAAACGATCCACAGATTCTAGTCCGTTACACAATTGTAGGTCAAGTTTGTGTCAGATTAAAGCTGCTTAATCCACAGGTCGATTTCCAGAGGCTGCACGTGATGCTCAGGTACATTTCTTAAGCACTGGAACGAACCTGAGCAGAATCTTTGCAGGCATGTGTTTCCAGTGCTCTGATTTTCAGACATTTCTTCATGCATAGTTATGTCCTGTGATATGCTGAGTCTGTCAGGGTGTCCAGTCTCCAGCTGACAATCATTTACTATTATGGTTTCAAAGAAAACCCATATACACTAAAAATATAGAATAGACCATATAACCATATACAGTAATAACATAGACCATACAAGCAAATAGATCATAAAATAATGGACAAACCGTATAGGAATGATAAGATGTGAACTGACTGAACTACAGTCTGTATGTTTACAGTGTCTTTGTTAAACAGATGTTTATTTGTGTGCACAGCTGTATAATCTCCTCCACTGTCTGTCCTTGAGGCTGGTGTTGTCTAGTAACTGGTTGAAGGTATTTACATGTTTCTCCTGTGTCTTTGTTCTCCTGATGTGACAGGGAACAGAAGAGGTAAGAACAAATCATTTCTGTCTTTGACGCTTACAAACTCCTGTGACACTGATTATATCGTTGAATGAATGAAAGGATGAGGGAGGTTAAAAATAGTAGGAATTAAAACTAACACAAGAAGGAGGACAAGACAAAACAAAATGACTAACAATCAGGCAGACAACAGACAAAGCTAAGCTATCCACAGGTGAGCCAGATCAACCAGACAGTAAACCACAGCTAGCTGTGGAATGAGAAGTCAGGTTGGACGTACGAGGAGCACCGCTCACCTCTTCCAGATCACATCATGAAATAAATGAACACAAATGCTCTTTTGACATCTGGAGGAGTAACACAGCTGTCTGGTCGTTGTGCAGAAAAGCGGAGCAACAGGCCAAACAGGCCAAAGAGATCGAGGAGAAGTCGGAGCTGGAGCGACTACGGACTCTGGGCTACGACGAGACCAAGCTGGCGCCGTGGCAGCGTCAGATCATCCTGAAGAAAGGGGACATCGCCAAACAGTGACGTGGACCCTCCCCCTCCTCCCGCCTCCTCCCACCTCCTCCCGCCTCCTGCCCCCGCCCTGCAGAAACACCTGGCTCTGAAACATCTCCTCCCACAGTCTCTTGGACTCTGTCTCTGTTGGTCTGCTAGCGCTAACGCTAGCGCTAGCCTGGGCCTGCACTGATTCTCCTGGCTTCAGACGTTTGCCATCAGTGCATCCGTCCGTCACACAGTTATTCACGTCTTCACGTTCCTTCGACTCGGTAGAAGCTACTTCACGCAGATTTTACTGTACTAGATGGAGGAAAGGGGGAAAAGCCCGTCACGTCTTTAATTTTTTCCTGCTCTCTCTGTTATTAGACTCACGACGCTTGTGTCATGTAACAGTGGCACAGACTCAGCAAAGGCTTAATAAACCCTGAAGCAGCTAATGCGTTCTGCTCGTAGAGGATGTCACACCTCCAGCTTGTTATTGACGTAGTCCTGAGACTTTTGTATCGAGCTCATAGAAGCACTTTCTAAATGGCTTCATTTTACTGCCAGAGTTGTAATCCTAACCCTGCTAATCTGTTTCCTTAGATAAGATTGTTATTGTCATTTCTCTGTGGATTTGCAATATTGATATATATCCTATTTTAAATATTGAAATGATTGAGTAGCTGTGATTATCACTGGGCGGACGCTGCTACGTCCCAGTCTCTCTACACATGGCCTAAATGTCACGATGCTGTGATCATGAATGTGAAACGTTGTGTGCATGTGTAATGTGTGTCAAGGATGTTGTGTTTTTTAAGCACATTAGACAACAATATGAGCACACTCCTGCTAGGTTTCAATACAAAACACAACATGCACGGGTGTAGAGCTGCATCACATAGAGGACTCTGCACGGGTTGAGAGGAGTTGTCGGATCGGTCTGTGTCCTGTTGCAGCCTTTGTCCCAGTAACCTGCAGATAAATCTTTGATGAACTGATCTGCTTACAGACCTGTCGACAGCTGTAACATCTAAAATGTTCTTTAGGTAACACAGCTGGGTCTCACTGACCCACAGCCGCAGATATGAACTCAGTCCAGATGTCTTTGGCTCAAACTGCAAAACAAATATAAACAAGGTTTATGTAACATAAGATCATTCATTCTGTGTGCTTTTGATATTCCAGAAACAAAATGTTAAGGAAAACACACACAAGGCTCAAATGGCAGAATGATCGTAGTTAGTTAGGTAATTTCCCCTCTAATTCCTGGTTTTGAAGCAGCGCTAGGATTCGTATTAATCGGTTTGGAGCTAAAAACTGAAATGTGGGAATCTGCGCTGCATGTTTTTAACAGGAGGCACATTTCAAATACTGCAGCAAAACAATCTGTCTTCAAGTCACGTCTCCAAGAGTAACTGATCCTCACACACACGCTGGGTGTCCCTTCCTGAGTGCAACATACATGTTAGTATTCCCACATGATGGAAAATAGTCTTTATGTTTACTACATTTATGTCGGCTGTACATTTTTACAAATGTTGGGTATCACGACAGGACGCGGTCCTGGTCGGAGAATCATTGGAAATATTCAAATTCGCTGTCATCGGATGCCATATGATGTTGAAATTGAAAATTATGTAAACGTCATTGCCATTTGATTTTCTATATATACGTATAATATATATATATTTCAACTCTGTACATAGTGACCCTATCAGAGTTTTATCGTTTCATTGTTTCCATGTCACATTAAATTACATGTTTCAGCCTTGCTTGAATAGAACGTTGGCTAATTCATGTATAATTGTATTTTCAGACTGTTAAAAAAACAAGACAATAAATCATAAATCACCAAACATTGTTCAGACTTTGCTTTGTGTTGCCTCCAGCAGAAACACGAGTTCAATCCTTCATTTTAGTTTAACTTATTCAAACCCTTGAATAATGAATCACTCATGGAAAACAGTTCACATATCTGAGTGTATTTCCTCAGTAGTATGACAACTACTAGCAGTGTGCTAGTACAGCATTGCATATTAGAATGAGATTTAGAGTACAGTACAGTGCAACACAATGAGACTAAAGGCATACTCTAGCTAGCTAGGTAGCTGTCTTGTAGTTCCCATCGCCTGTCGACAGGGGGCGCCACGGAGTCGTTAACTCATAGAGACGTGAACCCAGTGTCAGCAAAGTGCAGAAACAAAAGAAACTCAGTTTTTAAGAAACCAGGACCAGTGATGACTCGCGTGGGCAGAGGAGTGGGGAAGTCACACTAGTGACGTCATGATCCGCCGGTCGTCAGAGCTGAGTCAGCTTCACTGTGTTTGACTGTTTGACAGTTTAGTTGAGTGAGAGAAGCTGAAGCTTCAAGTTCCTCCGCCTGTACTCCTCCACTTGGACCCACTCTGACTCACACGCTCACCTGTGTGACGTAGGCACGGCCCTTAATGAGCGCGTGCACAAGGAGCAGGAAGTGAAGGAGCGCGAGGAGGGGCAGGAGAGAGAGAGCGAGAGAGAGAGAGAGAGAGAGAGAGAGAGAGAGAGCGAGAGAGAGAGAGACCCGGACAGATCTGAGCCGACTTGCCCAGACAGAGAGACCAGAACCGAGCCTCAGGACCGCCCCGGACCGAACCGAACCGGAGCTGGACCTGGAGCCGGAGCCGCAGGTGAGTGAGACCAGAGGAACCACCCTGAAAACCCTGGAGAAACTGCTGCTACTGCTGCTCTGCTACTGTCTCCAAGAATGTGTGTGTGTGTGTGTGTGTGTGTGTGTGTGTGTGTGTGTGTGTGTGTGTGTGTGTGTGTGTGTGTGTGTGTGTGTGTGTGTGTGTTCGACCCGCACAGGGCAGTTCACTGCAGAGAGAGGGGGGGTTGCTTGTCTACCTGTAGTTGTTCTCGGACACACACACACACACACATACACGATGTGTGCAGGTGTCATAAAGGTCAGTTTACATGGGAGGAGAACTTAGAGCGCCTGTTGAGGTTTCTGGAGATAATCTGATATCTGAATGTACCCTGGAGGTGCTATGAGAGTGTTCTGGCTGTGCTATGAAGGTATTCTGGATGTATTCTGGAGATGTTCTGCAAGATGGTTACAAACTTTTTTCCAGTATCTCTTGTTTCTCTGTTGCTAGTTTACCTTCATGTCCTCTCTGAGCCCATGACACTTCTTGTTTTGCTTCCCTCCTCTTCCTCAGTCTTCGCCCATGTTGTAGGTGCTGGAGGTCTCACAGTGCAGTCCGAGGACGCCATGTCTGACAGCCAATCAGAGAGCAGCACGGGGGACCGCGCCCCTCTCATCCAGGAGAGCCGCCTTCTGACCACCGTGCTGCACATCTCTGAGCCTGGAGACGAATGCTGCCAGGAGGAGGTGCAGGAGAAGGGGGAGGAGGACCAGGAGGGGGAGAAGGTGGACGACCAGGCGGGGGGCGGGGGGGCGGAGCCTCCGAAGGTGCTGCTGAGCACATGCAGCCCTGCGGCGCTGAAGGCGGGGACGCAGCAGCTGATCCCACGCAGCCTGGCGGCCTCCAGCCGGCCACGGCACCGCCACCACACCACGGTGGTCACCTTCCCTCTGGGCCTGGAGAACAGCAGCAGCCGCAGCCGCCACTCGGCCCAGGGCCCCGACGTGTCCTGGGAGGACTACGACAGCGACGGCGACGGCTTCGCTCTGCGCAGGAACCGCAGGAACAAGTCGTACCGCGCCGCCGTCACCAGCCTGGACATCGACGCCATGGCGTCCAAACGCTGCCCTGCCGCCTCGCTCAAACCCGTCCAGGAGGGACGGGCCCCCAGCCCCAGCCCGGCCCGCAGCCCCGGGAGGAAGGTACAGCTACAGGGGCAGAGGGCAGAGGTCACAGATCACAGGGTCAGAGGGCAGAGGTCAGAGGGCAGAGATCACAGGGTCAGAGGGCAGAGGGTCAGAGGGCAGAGATCACAGATCACAGGGTCAGAGGGCAGAGGGCAGAGATCACAGGGTCAGAGGGCAGAGATCACAGGGTCAGAGGGCAGAGATCACAGGGTCAGAGGGCAGAGATCACAGGGTCAGAGATCACAGGGTCAGAGGGCAGAGATCACAGGGTCAGAGGGCAGAGGGCAGAGATCACAGATCACAGGGTCAGAGGGCAGAGGGCAGAGATCACAGGGTCAGAGGGCAGAGGGTCAGAGGGCAGAGATCACAGGGTCAGAGGGCAGAGATCACAGATCACAGGGTCAGAGGGCAGAGGTCAGAGGGCAGAGATCACAGGGTCAGAGGGCAGAGGGTCAGAGGGCAGAGATCACAGATCACAGAGTCAGAGGGCAGAGATCACAGGGTCAGAGGGCAGAGATCACAGGGTCAGAGATCACAGGGTCAGAGGGCAGAGATCACAGGGTCAGAGGGCAGAGATCACAGGGTCAGAGGGCAGAGATCACAGATCACAGGGTCAGAGGGCAGAGATCACAGGGTCAGAGGGTCAGAGGGCAGAGATCACAGATCACAGGGTCAGAGGGCAGAGATCACAGATCACAGGGGCAGAGGTCAGAGGGCAGAGATCACAGGGTCAGAGGGCAGAGATCACAGGGTCAGAGGGCAGAGGGTCAGAGGGCAGAGATCACAGAGTCAGAGGGCAGAGATCACAGGGTCAGAGGGCAGAGATCACAGGGTCAGAGGGTCAGAGGGCAGAGATCACAGATCACAGGGTCAGAGGGCAGAGATCACAGGGTCAGAGGGCAGAGATCACAGATCACAGGGTCAGAGGGCAGAGATCACAGGGTCAGAGGGCAGAGATCACAGATCACAGGGTCAGAGGGCAGAGATCACAGGGTCAGAGGGTCAGAGGGCAGAGATCACAGATCACAGGGTCAGAGGTCAGAGGGCAGAGATCACAGGGTCAGAGGGTCAGAGGGCAGAGATCACAGGGTCAGAGGGCAGAGATCACAGATCACAGGGTCAGAGGGCAGAGATCACAGGGTCAGAGGGCAGAGATCACAGATCACAGGGTCAGAGGTCAGAGGGCAGAGATCACAGGGTCAGAGGGCAGAGATCACAGATCACAGGGTCAGAGGGCAGAGATCACAGGGTCAGAGGGTCAGAGGGCAGAGATCACAGATCACAGGGTCAGAGGGCAGAGATCACAGGGTCAGAGGGCAGAGATCACAGATCACAGGGTCAGAGGGCAGAGATCACAGGGTCAGAGGGCAGAGGTCAGAGGGGGGTTGAATCTGAAGCAGGAGTCTTTCTTTGATACGACATAAATAATAATTTCAACTCACAGTCCAGTTTATTGCGGAGTCGAGCAACAACAGAAGTGGAATTTTAAATTGATGTGGAATAACAAAATGAATTAGAAATAAAGACTTTAAGAGTGATAACTGTGCAAACTGTAAGAAAGTAAACTAAAGAAGCTGCCAGGGATTTCAGCTCAAAGTGTAACTGGTGCAGGTCAGAGGCCTGAACAGCTCGTCTGCCCGACTCAGAGGTGTTTAACGTTGATAGATCAAGGCCAACGCCATCAGTTTGGTGTTAGCACAACATTAGCTAACAACATCTTCCTTGTAGCTTATTAACTGTCTGCAAGGTCACACCTCAACCAGAGGGGTTTTACCTTGGCTGAACCTGGACCATGCTGCATTTGTGGTGGATGCCAGATCAGCATGAAAGGAGCCAGACCTGAGCAGAAACAGAGACATTCTCAAACAAGATTGTGGAATAGACTCTGAGGTATTACCAGAGTATACAGTATATAGAGTATATGGAGTAGAGTAGAGGTTTAGCCAGAGTTCAGCTACTGTTATCACCAGAGAACGAGGGGAAACCTTTTCAACTTTTTCAGAATGAAACAAAGCAGCAGTGTCAAAGCAGGGAGTGAGGCAGCAGATGACCATCATTACTGCGGTTGTTGTCATTCTGGAGGCGTGCTCGGTGTTTAACACTGCGTCCGTCTGCAGAGGACCCTGGGGAGAAAGAGGAACCAGAACCAGCGAGGCTCCTTCAAAGACGGTACGGTCACTCATGCCTCACTCTGCCCACTTCTCCAAACGTGGCGTCCTGGCTAGAAATAGATGGGAAATAACTCTGACACTGATTAGATGGAAAACTGGAGCTGTGTGTGTGTGTGTGTGTGTGTGTGTGTGTGCGCGTGCGCGTAGCCTGAACAGGAAACACAGAGTCCTGAATGTCAAGTTTGGTTGACATTGGTTTGGTTGGTTGAGGACTTCAGAGCGTTGATTTAAAAGTTGAACATGAAAAAGCTGAAATAGTCTGCAGTGCAACCACATTTGACACATTAAACGTCTATGAAACTAAAATATTCAGGCTTTCTGTCCCTTGAACCGGAGACCTGTGCCCGACACTTCAGGGATAGACCTGTGATATGTTATATAACAATACTGTTATACATATTATTCTAATATTCTATTGATTCTTTCTCTGCTTTTCATCAGCTAAACCAAACTACCTACAGTAACCATGCAAGTGTGCTGGCCATATTGGATTTATTCTAAATGTATTCTCTCATTCTTTTCCTTTATTCTAGTAGCTACTGTGTGTGTCAGAGATAGACACAAAGTTCAACGTGTCTGAGTTTTAAAATGAACTTTTTTGTCATTATTATGAGACATGTTGTTGCTGATGTGGACCTCTGACGCTCCATGACCCCCCCCCCCCCCCCCCCCCCCCCCCCCCCCCCCCCCCCCCCCCCCCCCCAGCCACGCCGTGTCTCTACCAGGAGATCCGGGAGCGTGGCCTTCACTCCACCAACCAGGACGAGCTGCTGGACGACTTCGTGGTGGTGGAGCCGCCGGTGGAGGACCAGAGCATCGTGGTGAAGAGCTACAGACCTGCACAGCTCACCTGGAGCCAGCTGCCACAGGTCTCACACACACACACACACACACAGTCTCAGTCAGTTATACATTTGGTTTGTACAGAGATGCATCAACGATGGTGCACCTCAACAACATTCAATTTTCTGTCTTAAAGGACTAAAAACAAACAGAAAATGTTCACATCTATAAAGCCGAGATCAGAGAACTTTGGCTTAATTTCTTGAAATCATTCTTCATCAGCTTGTTGTGAATGTCAGATCTGGTCTGACAGGCTGGAGTTGAACTGCGTTACCTTTTCAGTTTCAGTATTTCTCTGAAGTGTAAAACAGAGCTCAGTGATTATGTTTCTCTGTATCGCTCCCAAGGTGAAGGACACGGGCATCCTGTCCCTGGTCACACCCCAGGAGAGGAAGAGACAAGAGGTACGTCTGTGCGCGTGTGTGTGTGTGTGTGTGTGTGTGTGTGAGGTGTTTATACCACCCCCCTATGGATTCTTAGCAGTAAAAAACAAAGCTAAGCTCCTTTGCACCATCCACCTCGACAACCTCAATGGGAAAGGAGACGTTGCTCCCTCAGAATCTGCTGCCTCCTCCCTGCACGCCTCCACCAGTCCCACAGTTTATGATTCAGACCAGTCGCTCCATCAGTCACATGCCGTCTGCTTCTGGGAGCAAAGTCAAACTCCCTCTCAGAGGTTTTCTAGGAGCTGGAGGACATCACTGAGATGTCCACAGGAGATTTAGCTCAGGAATGGAGGGAATTATTCCTCTTTGTTGTAAAGAGTATCATTGAGAACTAGTGGCTGGAAGAGCCGAGGATATTCCCCACTAATTTCCGTTTATTTCCAAAAATTCCTGGTGAAAGTTTCCAAGCCTAGTCAGGCAGAAACAGAGAGAACGTCTTCTTTCTGTTCTCCATACAGAGCAGCACAACCCACAGTCCTTCTCTCTGTCCCTGAGTCACCAGCAAAGGTTCTGTGCTGCGTCCACACCCTGCAGCTGAGACACCCACACTTTATTTCACTGATCAAACGTGATTGTTTTCCAGGGCACCTGTCATGCTTTGACATGGGACACAATGGTTCACAGGCACACAGGCTCTAAACAAAGAGAGAACTCCACTAAGCACTGAGCTGCAGTCATGAGGCCTCGCTGCTTCTCAGGAACTTCATAATAACGACCTTTGCACCTGTCTGAGGCACTTCAGCCAACAGGAAGTGTGCAGGGTGTGGCCACGGGCAGCAGAGGTTAACTAGCACTAACTAACCACACCACCAGCTGGTAGACATGATGATACGTTTATCTATCTATCTATCTATCTATCTATCTGTCTGTCTATCTGTCTGTCTGTCTGTCTGTCTATCTATCTATCTATCTATCTATCTATCTATCTATCTATCTATCTATCTATCTATCTATCTATCTATCTATCTGTCTGTCTGTCTGTCTGTCTGTCTGTCTGTCTGTCTGTCTGTCTGTCTGTCTGTCTGTCTGTCTGTCTGTCTGTCTGTCTGTCTGTCTGTCTGTCTGTCTGTCTGTCTGTCTGTCTGTCTGTCTGTCTGTCTGTCTGTCTGTCTGGTTATGTAGTTCAGGTGTTCAACTGCTCAGTTTGAAATCCTTGATTTACTGTTTGCAGAATTTAAAGAACAGAGTGAATTGTCATCGACTGCACATCACTCCCTTCATGCTGTCGGTTGTGCGTGTGCGTGTGTGCGTGCGCGTGTGTGTGTGTGTGTGTGTGTGGGTGTGTGTGTGTGTGTGGTTGTCAGGCCATCTTCGAGATCATCACCTCTGAGCACTCGTACCTGCACAGTCTGGGGATCCTGGTGCGTCACTTCAAGAAGAATGAAGCTCTGAGGAGCACCATGACGGCCACAGACCACCACCACCTCTTCTCCAACATCTCCGTCATCCACCAAGTCAGCCAGAGGTAGGGTGTGTGTGTGTGTGTGCATGTGTGTGCGTGTGTGCGCGTGTGTGTGTATCTGTGTCTGTGTGTGTCTGTGTGTCTGTGTGTGTGTTGCAGTCCGTGTGTGTGTGTGTGTGTGTGTGTGTGTGTGTGTAAGGTGGAAAAGACGGTGATTGAAACGTGTGTGTGAGTGCTGATGTTATCTGTGTGTGCAGCAGTGGAACAGGCTGTTAAACACGGCTTTGGTTCTCTGCAGTGAGAGTCAGGTTTATGTTGGTGTGAGTCAGGTTTATGTTAATGTGAGTCTGGTTTATGTTGGTGTGAGTCAGGTTTATGTTAATGTGAGTCTGGTTTATGGTGGTGTGAGTCAGGTTTATGTTGGTGTGAGTCAGGTTTATGTTGGTGTGAGTCAGGTTTGTGTTAATGTGAGTCAGGTTTATGTTAATGTGAGTCAGGTTTATGTTGGAGTGAGTCAGGTTTATGTTAATGTGAGTCAGGTTTATGTTGGTGTGAGTCAGGTTTATGTTGGTGTGAGTCAGGTTTGTGTTAATGTGAGTCAGGTTTATGTTAATGTGAGTCAGGTTTATGTTGGAGTGAGTCAGGTTTATGTTAATGTGAGTCAGGTTTATGTTGGTGTGAGTCAGGTTTATGTTAATGTGAGTCAGGTTTGTGTTAATGTGAGTCAGGTTTGTGTTAATGTGAGTCAGGTTTATGTTGGTGTGAGTCTGGTTTATGTTGGTGTGAGTCAGGTTTATGTTAATGTGAGTCTGGTTTATGGTGGTGTGAGTCAGGTTTATGTTAATGTGAGTCAGGTTTGTGTTAATGTGAGTCAGGTTTGTGTTAATGTGAGTCAGGTTTGTGTTAATGTGAGTCAGGTTTATGTTAATGTGAGTCAGGTTTATGGTGGTGTGAGTCAGGTTTATGTTAATGTGAGTCAGGTTTGTGTTAATGTGAGTCAGGTTTGTGTTAATATGAGTCAGGTTTGTGTTAATGTGAGTCAGGTTTGTGTTAATGTGAGTCAGGTTTGTGTTAATGTGAGTCAGGTTTGTGTTAATGTGAGTCAGGTTTACGTTAATATGAGTCAGGTTTGTGTTAATGTGAGTCAGGTTTATGGTGGTGTGAGTCAGGTTTGTGTTAATGTGAGTCAGGTTTACGTTAATGTGAGTCAGGTTTGTGTTAATGTGAGTCAGGTTTGTGTTAATGTGAGTCAGGTTTGTGTTAATGTGAGTCAGGTTTGTGTTAATGTGAGTCAGGTTTACGTTAATGTGAGTCAGGTTTGTGTTAATGTGAGTCAGGTTTGTGTTAATGTGAGTCAGGTTTACGTTAATATGAGTCAGGTTTGTGTTAATGTGAGTCAGGTTTGTGTTAATGTGAGTCACAGGTTTACGTTAATATGAGTCAGGTTTGTGTTAATGTGAGTCAGGTTTGTGTTAAGTGAGTCAGGTTTGTGTTAATGTGAGTCAGGTTTGTGTTAATGTGAGTCAGGTTTACGTTAATATGAGTCAGGTTTGTGTTAATGTGAGTCAGGTTGTGTAATGTGAGTCAGGTTTATGGTGGTGCGGGGCTGATCCTCCAGAGGAAACTGCTCCGACTCAGAGTGGAGGAGAAGAATGTGCCCGCAGCGTCTCCTCTGTGTCCTGTGGGCTCCGGGACGTGCTCAGACTCGCCGCCTGAACCGGCTCTGCTGCCTGTTTGCTGAGCGGGGCCCTCAGCGTGCCTGACAGCAGCTGGGAGATGTTTTACTGGTTTACTTCATACTGGGCAGGGATGTAAATCCAGGCCGGGCAGGAAAAACACTTTCCTTCTTTTTGTTTTGTTCTGAGTCCAAGAAAAGCAGATCGTGACAGTAGAAGGAGCAGGAGGCGTTTCAGAAGGAGCGATGACTGATCAGACCTGCGCTGTGTGTGTGTGTGTGTGTGTGTGTGTGTGTGTGGTGTGTGTGTGTGTGTGTGTGTGTGTGTGTGTGTGTGTGTGTGTGTGTGTGTGTGTGTGTGAGTGTGAGACTGCAGCTTTGGGCTGGGCTGGTTTCCAGGTGTCATTTTACTCTGTTTTGTCAAAAAGGCTGTGAGGCAGGGGTGAGGCCTGCAGTCATTCCGGTTGTTGATAAAGAAGCTAAGAATAGAATCAATGGAGCTCCACAGCTTCAGTGTCCAGTAGAGTGGAGGGTTGAAACTATCAGCGATTGGTTCTGAAGTTAGTTAGTTAGTTAGTTAGTTAGTTAGTTAGTTAGTTAGTTAGTTAGTTAGTTAGTTAGTTAGTTAGTTAGGTAGGTAGGTAGGTAGGTAGGTAGGTAGGTAGGTAGGTAGGTAGGTAGGTAGATAGTTAGTTGAAGATGAAAATCACAAAACCAGAAACACCAGGGAAGAAGACAAGGAGCAGATCCAGGTCCAGATTAAATCACTGCACAAAGAATCTATGAGCGCAAAAACCTCACCACTACATACCAGAGAGTGTAGAGGCCAGCGAGATGAATCAATGAGAAAGCAGGTGACCTCCTGACCCATGGCTCCGTCTCTCTCTCCTCTCTCTCTCCTCTCTCTCTCCTCCCTCTCCTCTCTCCTCTCTCTCCTCTCTCTCCTCTCTCTCTCTCTTCTCTCTCTCCTCCCTCTCATCTCTCTCCTCTCTCTCCTCTCTCTCCTCCTCTCCTCTCTCCTCTCTCTCTCTCCTCTCTCTCTCCTCCCTCTCCTCTCTCCTCTCTCTCCTCTCTCCTCTCTCTCCTCTCTCTCTCCTCTCTCTCTCTCTCTCCTCTCTCCTCTCTCTCCTCTCTCTCTCTCCTCTCTCTCCTCTCTCTCCTCTCTCTCCTCTCTCCTCTCTCCTCTCTCTCCTCTCTCTCTCCTCTCTCTCTCTCTCTCTCTCCTCCCTCTCCTCTCTCTCCTCTCTCTCCTCTCCTCTCTCTCCTCTCTCTCTCCTCTCCCTCTCTCTCTCTCCTCCCTCTCCTCTCTCCTCTCTCTCCTCTCTCTCTCCTCTCTCTCCTCTCTCTCCTCTCTCTCCTCTCTCCTCTCTCTCTCTCTCTCTCCTCCTCTCTCTCTCTCCTCCCTCTCCTCTCTCCTCTCTCTCCTCTCTCTCTCTCCCCTCTCTCTCCTCCCTCTCCTCTCTCTCCTCTCTCCTCTCTCCTCTCTCTCCTCTCTCTCTCTCTCTCTCTCCTCTCTCTCTCTCTCCTCCCTCTCCTCTCTCCTCTCTCTCCTCTCTCTCTCCTCTCTCTCTCCTCTCTCTCTCCTCTCTCTCCTCTCTCTCTCCTCTCTCTCCTCTCTCTCCTCTCTCCTCTCTCTCCTCTCTCTCTCTCTCTCCTCCCTCTCCTCTCTCCTCTCTCCTCTCCTCTCCTCTCCTCTCCCCTCCCCTTCCGGTTTGTGAGCGTGAGTGAGAGTGGTGGTGGTGGTGGACGTGTGAGTGGCGCGGGAGTTTTGAACTTTTTCTGGTTTCTTCAAACCTTTCCTCTTGTGCATGATCGGTAAGGTTTTTGACAAGTGTCGGGTGCTTTTCGGGGGGGATGGCGTCCCCCGTGATGCCACCTCCGTCCCTCCGGCAGGGAGTGCGGATCGTCCCACCGGACGGCTCCGTCGGTGTGGAGGAGGTGTTGCTGTGTGTGGGTGAGCAGGTGGGACATGACAAACTGAGCTACGCTTCACGGATGAACAAAGCGGTGGTCGTCTTCCTGGAAAACGAGTCGCATGTCCACCGGCTGATAGAGAGCGGAGTATTCATCAGGGAGTCTTTTGTCCAGGTGTCCCCGCTGTCTGTCCCCTCCACGCGGATCACCGTATCCGGTGTTCCGCCGTTCATCCCTAACGAGCTGTTAGAGAACGAGCTCCGGAGGTTCGGGAAGTTAGCCAGCGGGTTTAAAGTCATCAGTCTGGGATGTAAGGACCCCAAACTGAAGCATGTGCAGTCTCTGAGGAGACAGGTGTTCATGTTCCTGGACTCACCTGCTCAGACACTGGAGGTGTCTTTCAGAGTGAAGCACGGTGAGGGCTGCTACATGGTGTATGCTAGCTCCGGACACATGAAATGTTTTGAGTGTGGAGATGTGGGACATAAGCGGCTGGCATGTCCGCACAAGCAGCGGGAGGAAGGGACCGCGGCGGCGGGTGCCGCGCCGGGCCCCGGGGGGGCGGCGGGTGCCGCTGCCCCCGGTCCTCCGGCGGCGGGGGCCGCTGCCCCCGGTCCTCCGGAGGCGGGGGCCGCTGCCCCCGGTCCTCCGGCGGCGGGGGCCGCTGCCCCCGGTCCCTCCGGAGGCGGGGATCGCTGCCCCCGGTCCTCCGGCGGCGGGGGCCGCTGTCCCCGGTCCCTCCGGAGGCGGGGATCGCTGCCCCCGGTCCTCCGGCGGCGGGGGGCCGCTGCCCCCGGTCCTCCGGCGGCGGGGATCGCTGTCCCCGGTCCTCCGGCGGCGGGGATCGCTGCCCCCGGTCCTCCGGCGGCGGGGGGCCGCTGCCCCGGGTCCCGCGGTGATGGATGCTGCGGCCCCTGTGCGCTTTGCGGCAGGCGGGGGCCCGGAGGTAGATTGCGGTGTTGTGGCCGCGGATGATGGTGGCTCTAGGTCACAATGTGGAGGAGTCAGGGAGGAGCAGCAGCAGCTGATCACTGTAGAAACACCGAACAGCGTGAAGTCTGCAGCCGCTGAGGCGCAGTCACAGTCCGCAGGACAGGTGGAGGAAACAGCCTCCACCAGTGAACAGGTGATGGAGAACACTCAGCCATCAGGTGAGGAAGACATGTCGGAGGCAGAGTCAGACACTGTATCTGTTGGTGACCCTGCCAACAGGAACTCTGAGCTCTATTCTTTAGAGGAAATTAACAGATTCCTGGATGAAACGTTTAAAAAGTCTGTTAAAGTGAGTGACTACTTTGAGGACACTAACAAGTTCATTAGATCTGTGGCCATATTAAAAAGACTTGTGGGTTTTGACTTGCTGGATG
>CM055193.1:357500-387137 GCA_029224185.1 Karalla daura | reverse complement strand
TCTCTCCTCTCTCTCCTCTCTCCTCTCCTCCTCTCCTCTCTCTCTCTCCTCTCTCTCTCCTCTCCTCTCCTCTCTCTCTCTCCCTCTCTCTCTCCTCTCTCTCCTCCTCTCTCTCTCTCTCTCTCTCCTCTCCTCTCCTCTCTCTCTCCTCTCTCTCCTCTCTCTCCCTCTCTCTCTCTCCCCTCTCCTCTCGCTCCTCTCTCCTCTCTCTCTCTCCTCCTCTCTCCTCTCTCTCCTCTCTCTCTCACTCTCTCTCCCCTCTCTCCCCTCACTCTCTCTCCCTCTCCTCTCTCTCTCCTCTCTCCTCTCTCTCTCCCTCTCTCTCTCCTCTCTCTCTCCTCTCTCTCCCCCTCTCTCTCTCCTCTCTCTCCTCTCTCTCAGGTTTTTCGAGGACCTGGAACGCCGTCCACCATGACAACGCAGTGATCCGGGACATCAGCGACATCGTGCAGAACCACGCCGCCCGCCACTTTGAGCCCTACATCGTGTACTGCTCCAACGAGACCTTCCAGCAGAGGACGCTGCAGCGGCTGCTGTGAGTGGCCGAGGCAGCGGCCCCCAGGCGCTGGCCTCACCCCGTCTCACCCGTCTCACCCGTCTCACCTGTCTCACGCCGTTGTCCTCCTCGCCCCGGCAGCAGCAGCAACGCAGCCTTCAGAGAGACGCTGAAGAGCATCGAGTGCAGCAGCGAGTGTGGAGGTCTGCCCATGCTGTCCTTCCTCATCCTGCCCATGCAGAGGGTCACCAGGCTGCCACTGCTGCTCGACGTCAGCTCCCTTCCTGCTTCTTTCTTTTTGACAGTGTCTTCATTGAATCTTCCGAATGAATGAGATATACATGAACAAGACAATCCTCCCCCCACCCACCAACAAACAGAACAGAACACTGAAGAGAGGCGAGACGAGGTTTAATAGTTCTGTTTAGACAGAAGTTGACAGGTGTGGGCTGCCACATCTGTAGAACAGGGTTATAGTCATTTCTCTGTGTGTGTCGTGCTTCTTCCAGTCAAACACTTGAATCCAAAGAAACGTTTTGGAGAGGAAAAAAGTGTTGATCACTGAGCGTTAAACTCTGCGTCTGCCCTCACATGAGCTGTAACGTCACGATGACACCAACGATTAGCACTGATTACTCTGAGGTCTCGATGCCTCTTCTCACGTCTTCTGATGGCTGCTTTCTTGCCCAGGCTGTGCAGCTTTGATCTGAAGGTCGGCTCCTCAGTCTCCTCCTTGTTGTCTCCTCTCAGACCATCTGCCAGAAAACTCCGGACAAGACGGCTGAGTACTTCGCTGCAGTATGGCGCTGCACGCCATCAGCAAGGTAGAGCCTGAGCTGAGCCTGGCAGACAGGGGGGCAGAAGGTCGTCATCATGTCATGTGACCTGTCATGTGACCTATGTGCTCCACAGCTGGTCAGTAGCTGCAATGACGGAGCGCGGC
Source organism: Karalla daura (assembly GCA_029224185.1). Taxonomy (NCBI): domain Eukaryota; kingdom Metazoa; phylum Chordata; class Actinopteri; order Chaetodontiformes; family Leiognathidae; genus Karalla; species Karalla daura. Next base: position 385,698 of record CM055193.1, on the reverse strand, counting down.
GGCTGGGAGAGGACGGGAGCAGATGTACACCATCCAGAAACACATGGACTTTGGGAAAATCAAGGTAAGCTGGACATCAAGCTGACAGTCCGAACAGGACACAGTCTGGAGGAGCATCCTGGAGCCTGGAGGAGCATCCTGGAGCCTGGAGGGAGCATCCTGGAGCCTGGAGGAGCATCCTGGAGCCTGGAGGAGCTCTGGACCCAGGTGAAGGCATTCTCTGTCTGTCCTGCAGCCATTTCCGCTGGTGTCGGCGTCGCGCTGCTGAAGAAGAGAGGAGAGCTGAGCAGCTGCTCCGAGGAGCTGAGCATCTGGAGGGGCCTTCAGCCAGAGGAGCTACTACCTGTTCCTGTTCAACGACGTGCTCATCATCACCAAGAAGAAGAGGTCAGGTCATATCAAGACACTGTTACTGATCTGGCAACCACACACAGGCTGCACTCATCCACTCACATTCATTAGAAAAGGAATCCGAGTGTGAGGAAGAACCATAGACCGTCTGACACTCATGTTTTATGTCACATCCAGTTCAGATTGGCTCGTTTTTACCTGCATCATCATCTGAAACGAATGAGGATGTGATGAGGTTTTAGAACCTGCTGAACATCTTAGCTCAGGAAGAAGACTGTTCAGACTCAACAAACACAAGGAGGAAAACGGGTTGTTCTCTTCTACTTCCTGTCATGAAGCAGTGACACACCATAGAGAAAAGCGTAGCTGCACATCTGATATAAGGAGTGTGAAGGACAGAGGGGAGCTGGTGGAGCTGTACGCTGACTGGTGAGATGGCTGAGAGCGTCCAGCTGCTGCAGCCGGGAGCAGGGAGGACAGGATGGGGACAGGGAGAGGGGGAGTAGCATGCATGTGCTGCCTGCATACTTGAGATTCTTCAGTCTTGCATTCAGCATGTTGGCCTGACAGGCTCCAGCCTTCTGTTGTGAATTAACCAAACAATGAGAGCTCAGAGGAGGCAGCAGCAGCAACACTGGAGGCCTTCAGGCCTGGACGGTCCCCACTGTCCTCGTCTGCAGGTGACAATGTCCAGGAAATGCTATTAGCAGACAGGCCAGGAATCTGTGTGAATGTGGGCCCTGTGTGTGTGTGTGTGTGTGTGTGTGTGTGTGGTGTGAGTTGTGTGTGTGTGTGTGTGTGTGTGGTGTGTGTGTGTGTGTGTGTGTGTGTGTGTGTGTGTGTGTGTGTGTGTGTGTGTGTGTGTGTGTGTGTGTGTGTGTGTGGAAACACAGAGAAGCACAATATGACTGAATGTGTTTGTGTCCTCCAACATATGTTCCATTCGTCTGGATACAAATCTGAATCTGAAGCTGTGTTTGTCCAGCGAGGAGAGCTTCGTGGTGACGGACTACGCCACCCTGGAGAACGTGGAGGTGGAGGTCAGCGAGGACTGTGGAGGACGGACGTCTCCACCCGCTAAGAGCAGCCAGCTGCTCTCCTTCAGGCTGCTGATGAGCAGGAACAGCGAGGGCCGAGCCGAGCACGTGTCTCTGCTGGCTGAGTCCAGGTAGGTCTGTCAGTCACTCTGTGGATCAGCTACTGTAGTGCTATTGTTTTAACATGCCCCCCCCATACCCCAAAACTATTTTAGGATGGCATACACCCCTGAATATTATTGTTGTACATATATTGTGTATGTTGTATATATCCAGTCTTTTTGTGGATAACATTAGGTGCTACGAAACCAATCAGTTTCCCACTTTGACGACTAAAGAGATTGTGATGAACTAGTGATAAGGTGACCAATGAACTGGATAAACTGGTGATTATTGTTACTGCTAGCATCAGTAACTGATCTGACTGACCTGCAGAGACAGATTCTCTCTGGGTGATTCCTGTTGTTCCCACTGAACAATGATGATCATTGATTATCATTTTTATCATCACTGAAGTCTTGTAGTGCGACTGTGACCTGGAGGGTTTTTCTACTCCGCCCTCCTCTTCCCACCACCACCTGACTGGATGGTGTGAGTGAGTGGTGTAGTTGAGGCTCTGTGGCGCCCCCTGCTGACCGTCCCAGCAACGCTCCCGTCTCAGCCGCTTCAGAGCGCAGCAACTTTTTGTGTTGTCACGTGATCCTGGGCCGCTCCTCGCCGGGCCCGGGCTGCTCCTCGCCGGGCCTGGGCCGCTCCTCGCCGGGCCCGGGCCGCTCCTCGCCTGGGCCGCTCCTCGCCGGGCCCGGGCTGCTCCTCACCAGCGTGTGCTCTGTTTGGACAGGGTGGACCGGGCTCGCTGGGTCGTCGCCCTCACAGAGCACAAGCAGGCCGGCGTGTCCACTCCCACAGCAGGTGAGTTTGCCCAGGGCGTCGCTCTGCAGGTCTGCTGGCTCTGCACACGCAGCTCTCACCTGTCAGGTGTCAATGGCTCCCTGACCCTGAGGAGCAGGTGGACTGCAGCCATTTCAAAAGAGGCTGTTGGAATTTAAAATCCATCAAAACCGTGTATGTACAGGTTCTCCACCCTGAATATGTACTTGACCTGGATTAACCAGTGAAAGCCTGGCTCAGTTGGAGGCTGACTTATTCACTGTGGATTCCTGGTTGTGGCACTGACAGGATGAATTACATCTACAAGGCAAATATTTAATTGACATCCCTGTTTGGAATACTTGAAGGAAACACTGGACTAACTGGCCCTTTACAATGTGTGTGTGATACTTTCTATCCAGAATGAAGTGCTGCATCATTGCTCTCGAGCTCAGTTCTTTCTCACAGCAGCTCCATAAGATGGAGAGAAACAGAGCAGAGTCCATAACGTTTGTTGGGCTGTGCCTCAGGTCAGCCGCAGTACGAGGCCACTAAAGCCTACATGGCCAAAGAGCTGGACGAGCTGGGGCTGCAGCAGGCGGAGCTCGTCATCCTGCTGCAGAAGGAGGAGGGTGAGGACAGTGTGTGTGTGTGTGTGTGTGTGTGTGTGTGTGTGTGTGTGTGTGTGTGTGTGTGTGTGTGTGTGTGTGTGTGTGTGTGTGTGTGTGTGTGTGTGTGTGTGTGTGTGTGTGTGTGTGTGTGTGTGTGTGTGTGTGTGTGTGTGTGTGTGTGTGTGTGTGTGTGTGTGTGTGTGTGTGTATAGAAGGTGAAGGGTGACTCTGCTCGTTGCAGCCTGGTGTTACGGGGAGAGGATGCGGGATGGAGAGCGAGGCTGGTTTCCTGCCAGCTGCGCCACAGAGATCACCAGCCCCACGGCCATGGAGAGCAACGTGCAGCGCATGAAGCGTCTGCGCAAAGAGACCAACGTCTGAGGAGGAGCAGGAGGAGGAGGTGGAGGAGGAGCACCAACACAAACACCTCCAGCAGGTGTTGACGAACCTGAATGCAGGTTCCAGAAGACTGTTAGCAGCTGAAGAGCAGCACGAGGTAGTGCTCTGTTCAGATCCTCCAGTACAACCAAGACAAAGCAACCAGAGCTGCTCCTCGGAGCAGAGCTGCTCCTCGGAGCAGAGCTGCTCCTCAGAGTCAAGAAGGAGCAGCTCTGCTCTGAGGAGCAGAGCTGCTCCTTCCTGACTGGAGGAGCATCCAGCTCAGCTCTGGAGGATGTGAAGGCTGCTAAATGAACCGCCACTGTGCTTGGACAGTGCCGTCTGTCATAAATCTGCCATGTAGGACGTTTTGATCTAGTGTGCAGACAAATGTGAGCAGAATTTTATATTTTCCATTTTAAAATGCTTCCAACAGTGCTGAACATTCTCCATGAAATATCATCAGTAGTTGAAATCTCTTGCATGTGAAACTCTGTAGTGTCCAATGTGTCAAACTGGGCTCTAGAGCTGGTGTACTTGAAAAATAAAGGCCAACACAGTTCTCCTGGTTTCTGGACTTTTATTTTAGCTTGCATTTAGTTAAAATGTCTGGATACATAAAAAGTTATTTAAAAATGTCAAACTGACCAGATATCAAATTCCATTTTCTTTAAAAACCATTTGGTGTAAAAACTTAGGACAGATTTAGAAAAACATTTGCTGTTTCCCCAAAACGTTTTGTAGCTGTCACATAAAAATAATGGAAAAAAAACAAGTCTGCATAGATTCTGCAGGCAATCGGTGGTAATCTGGTCAAATGCATGGTGCAAGCTTGTGACGATCGTCAAGTCAAATCTTTATTGCTCAGATCTTGTTGATGTTTCTTCTTGTTGTTGTTGACAAAAAAACTGCAAAAAAAGAGGGAGAAGCAGCGAATGGGTCAACAGTTCAGCAGCTCGCTGCGCCATGACTAGCCTGGAAATGTGCATCATCACCAGATAGAGAAACTATTCAGAGCTAAAGCTGCTGCTCATATGGCAGAGACAATGGCAGAGGGATCTGTGCTGCCAGACAGTTTGCTTTATCAAATCCACAGCATGAGCTCATGGCCTGGACCACAGTGGAGCCTGAGGAGAGCGGCCGGGCCGCCAGCTTCTTCAGCTGCTCTGAGCCCTCAGACCCGCAGACCCAAGCAGACCCAAGCAGACCCACACAGTCACAGGCAGCCTGAGTGTGAGAGGGCCACTTCATTAATGCAGCCATTGTGGCATTTTCCCATATTGCTCAATGGCCAGTCTGTCACCGAATACATGCATACTTTTCAATTCATCATCATTTTGTCCATCAGGCAAAGCACGTTTTGGAGGATTGATGGGGGATCTATTCCACACACGCCTTGTGCTGCCAGCTGACTGTAAATCAAGTCTGCATCAACTGCATGTTGCTGTCAGGGTGGCGCTAAGAGGGACAGCTGCTTCACTCGGAGCATCTGGAGCCCTCCCACACAGACAGTCCCTGACAGCTGACATCACTGAAGGCTGGGAGGGTCCAGAGCTGGAGTCTTCAGGGGCCACATTGGAATTGGGCCTCAGACTCCAGATAAATCAGGTTGAAAGTTGAGTGTTTGTGAGTGTGTGTTGACAGCTGACGGGCTGGTGCACGTACCCGGACGATGGTAAAAGATGTTGGTGCCGGTGGGCAGGTTCCTACTCAGCCCCACCCTGCTGGGCCTCGGGAGCGGACGTCTTCTCTGCAGATGGGTCTCCTCCTGTCTTGGCCTCCTTGGTCTCCTGGCCGGGTTTGCCTCCAGTCTGTGGGCGTCTGCGGCGGTAGTTGAAGTTGCGGCGTGAGCGCCGCTGACGTGGCTGGTTCTGACCTCCTTCGCCACCCTGGTTCTCCTTGTCCTCCTCACCGTCCCGCACCGGTCTGGGACGGGGTGGACCCCTAGAGCAGGACGCCACAATGAGTCCCCACAGAGTGCAGGGCATCAAGAGCTGCTGATCTCATGCAGACCATACATCAGCCACAAGATGCACATTCAAAGCCGTTTAATTTTGATACATACGCCAAATTTGGATGCATAGCTGCAGTTTGAGTTCAGGCTGCAACAAAAGCAGAGCTTCTTTAGCCAAACCTGGTGGCAGTTAAGAGCTTACGTCCATTATTGAGACAAACGTCAGTTCGGACCGATCAGGCGACTCTGTGGTCGGCTCTGCTTCGTTGCAGCCGTTCATCAATGAAGCCAACATGCAAACCTTGGTCTGAACCTTGGTCGGAAGCCTCTGTAGTAGTTCTGCCTGGCTGGTCTGTTGCCCTGGTCTGGACCTCCCTGGCTGTCGTCACCCTCACCACCCTGAAGGCAAACAGAGCAAACGACAACTGACACGTATCCTCTGCAGGGCTGACACACACACACACACACACACACACGCTGACACACACACACACACGCTGACACACACGGAGTAGGCGTTTCACCGTGCTCAGTGCTCTGCTGTGAGGAGTTGAGGAGTGGCCAACGTGCCGTTCAGAGCCAGATTGCAGAGCAGCCTGTGTCGCTCTGATGTTAGGGGCCTATTTGAGTCAATTTGCACAGTGTAGTGTTAAGGCCCCCGATACACCGAGATTTACTGTTCACAACCACGAGTGCTGGGAGGAGAGGATTGTGTACGCCCTCAGCAGTAAAGGCCTGACTGTCGGGAGGTCTGGGTGCCTGGCTCAGGATAGCAGCCTGTGGCGGCCTCAGTCCCCTCTCCGCGTGGAGCGTTGGTGTACGGGGGCCGGCGGCCGTAGCGTCTACGTACAAAGTATGGCGGGTAGCGCCGTCTGCCGGGGTAGGTGGGCCTGCGCTGCGGGGGCTGCGAGTCTCCCTCCGGGGCGCTCTCTCCCCCGTCGCGGCTGCCTTTGTCTCGGCCTCCGCTGCCGGGCTCGCCCTCGCCGTCGCTCTGGTAGTTCTCTGGGTAGTCCCCGCCGCGAGGAGGACCCCGTCTCCGGGGGTAGCGCCTGTAGCGGTTCCTGTCGGCAGCATACTTACTCCCCTGGACTGCGACACCTCCTGGGCCGGTGACGTTTGCTGCCTCTGCCCCCTGCGGAGCGAGCGGTTCCGAGAGAAGGATCGTTAGACGGGTCAATGATCTGAGCATCAACAGTCTCAGAGGGAACTCTGACGTCACCTTCTCTCCCTCAACTACGTCAAACTCCACAGTCTCTCCATCTCCAACACTGCGAAGGTATTTCCTTGGGTTGTTCTTTTTGATGGCTGTCTGAAAACAAAGGAGACGACATAAGGTTATAACATTACAGGGTCATGTGTGGTCTTTCTGGGTGACAGCCTTCTCAACAGCTGGATGTAGAGATTGTGGGAGAAAGATTTAAAACTTACCTGGTGTACAAAGACGTCCTCCTTTGTGTCATTCCTGGACAATGGAATAGTAACATCTAGTTAATCACAATGCAAACCCACAGAACACAGTAATGCATGAGCAGAGACTGCAGCAGAACCAGGCCTGAGGATTAATCGAGTACTGACTGAATCGACAGCATGAGACCAGCAGATAAATCTAAGTCTTCTCAGCTTTGTAAGCAAGTCAGTCATAATAGGATTTGGGTTATTCCTCCTCACACAGTTGATATTAGGGTTTACAGGGGGGTGGCTGAGGCGTTATGTATGGGAGCAGGCTCCACTCACCTATTGATGAAACCATATCCATTCCTGACGTTGAACCATTTGACTGTACCCAGGACTTTTGTTGCTGCAAGGAGACAACAAACACCGAGCTATAAACCACAATCAAAAACCTCAAAGTAGTGAGTAGGAAAAAAAGTATTCTAGGGTTGCAACAAAGGATTATTCTGACTTCATTTCTCAAAAGGCTTCTCACAGTGCGTTTCAAAGTTGCCCGTTCCACAAGTTGATTCAATCACCAGAACAACTAGTTGAAGCTTCGAGTATTCCCTTCACCGTCCCACTGAGGCACTGTGAGGAATGACAGCAGCATGGGAGCAGTTAGGATGAGGTGCCTTGCTCAGGGGCACCTCAGGCGGGGAGAGGACTCCAACCTGTGACCTCTAGGTGACAACTCCAGGTCCAAGACCAGTGGACCAGGGCTGAGTGAGCCGTACCCGGACAGCCGTCATCAAACATCCCGCAGAAGGAATCAGATAACGGATGATGAACCCCGGGGCCGCAGATAAAGCAGAGTTATATTTAACTGACAACTGTCTTCTTTTTTTAGCTGTCGGAGCTCCGGGTCCCGGGGCAGCTGCACAGGGATGAACCCGGGGCATGAGGAGCCTCCGACAGCCGCACGTCCTCCTCTGGCCTGCTGTCAGATGAGTGGTGACGGAGCGCCAGAGCTCCGGGTCCTCAGGTTTCAGTCCCGCAGACCCAGTGCCCCACATCAGCCGCTCCGCTGCGGCCACACGTGGTGCAGCGTCCGGCGTTAGCAATGAGCTAGCAGGGTCTGGAGAACCATGTGGCTGGATTCAAGCCAAGCCCGCCCGGACCGCCCCGTTCTATCGGACCACATGCCGACAGGTGTGCGAAAGCAGAACATAAATAAGAGGTCGGACCAGTAGAGTCCCGGTCTACACCGAGTGACCGAGAAACACTCAAACACTGGCGAGATCACGCAGCCGACATTTTGAGAGGCCGCGCAGCCTGAACCCACAGGCCGCAGACAACCACGACTAGCTCCGCTGTTAGCCGCTACTAGCTCCTCCATTAACTCACTGCATTGTAGCCGCTGCTAGCAGCCTCCAGGACAGCAACCCCGCAGCCTCCAGGCCGCAACGCTACTGCACCCAACCATTCAAGCCGAATTCTCCGGCCACTGACAGTTGGGACTATGGAATGTCACCGGCCTCGCTCCGGGGGTTCGGGTGACAGTAACCCGTCCCTCTCTGCGTGTTGCCGGAGGAAATAGCCTTGGACGCGGGGCGAGCTTCTTCACCGGGCGAACAAAGAGGAGAGCGGCGGCTAACGCTAGCTGCCCCTGGTCGGCCCGGGCTCGATGCCAGGCGGGAGACACTCGGGAGTCTCCTGGGCTCTAAAAATGGGTTATTAACGGCCCCGCTTGAACGTTCCAAGCTGGCCGTTACTCTCAGACCTCCGCCCGGAGAGGAGCCGCCGGTCCGGGGGCTCCTTTGACCGGCCGTGCATGTGTCGACCAGCCGGCAACATGGCACTCTGAATGCGGAGGGTGAGCAACACAAGGCCCGGGAGCAGGACCGTCAAGAAGATAATTTCTAGTCCAGTGGTTTATTCCAGAATAAACCGATTTCGTTGTTTTTTAATATTTAGGACCCAAAAATTTGACCGACGTTAGATCCAGGTGCCGTTGGGAGCTAACGGGCAGCGTCCGGAGCTAAAGCTACCGCAGATATGAGCGGTTACATTCACCGTTTTACATCGAAATTAATTCGATTAAAAGTCGTCGCCCACAGACAGAGCGGGCAGGCAGCGCTGCTGTCGGTCAGATTAATGTGAATTAATCGTTATCTGATAAGACGTCGCTATGGAGGAGGATAGACACCGCGGCTAACTGCCGTCCATCGGAGCCGTTGGACGGCCGGTACCGGTAGCAACTGTCTCCGTCCGGGACACCGGGACACCGGGACCCCGCAGGGACACCAGGCCGCCTCCCTCCCTCCCTGCGCTCACCGATGACCTTCTTATCCCCCGCGGAAGCTGCGGCTGCCGGGCTGGATGGGCTCTCCGCATCGGCAGCAGGCTGCGGCGGTTGTTGCTGTGTCTCGGCCTCGCTGCTCATGGTGACTCCTGGTTGGTGGCTCTGCCGGCGGCGGCTCTCTGTTGTGTTTCCCGGTGCTAGATGGTGACCTGGCCGGCGGTGGTGGGGGCTGCTGCCTTCGGGCTCTCTGCGTTCCTCTTCCCGCTCCCGTTGCCGATCGAACTGGGCAGAATGAGACACTGAGCCGGGGAATCTTCCTGGTCGTGGCTCCGCCCAGCTACTCTTTCCATTGGCTTGAATCTGCAACGAGGATCAGAACGCGTTTCTATTGGCTTAGAAAAATGTCAGTCATGTGTGAGCGATTCTACTGGTGAAAATGATTGGTTAAAGAAAACTGTACCTGTCCATTGTCACCGCCCCCTGGAGATGTCAGGGCCAGACGAGGAGACAGAACAGCGCTGACAGAACACGATGTTCAGCGGATCGTCTGATGCAGACTGATCATGAAGCTGATCATCACAGTGACACACGTATTATAGGAGCAGGAATTACTGTTGTGCCCGACTAAGGGAAATGAATGTGTCTGGCATCATCTGCACCATCTGCAGAAGAATTAAAAGGCCAGCGGATCTTCTCTATCTCTCAGTCATGCATCGATAAGAGAGGAGCCATTCACCACCTCCGTGTTCTGGTCCGTCAAGGTGTTATGAACAGGATGATCCCAGTTGTTCAGATCGGATTCTACCATAGTGTCATCTCTCAAGCACATCCCAATGAATCCATCAGGGTTCGGGTTAGGACTGAGGTTATGACTGAGGTTTCCTGATATTATCAAAAAGCCTCAGGATGTTTAGTTTGTATTTAACAACAACTTCAGGGAGAACTTAATGTGGAATTTGCCTTGGGTGGGAAGAGGTGTGATTACTTACGATATATGATCTGTAAAATATCTCCTGGGTCTTCACCAGTATCTCCAGCTCCAGCTCCAGCTCCAGCTCCAGCTCCAGCTCCAGCTCCAGCTCCAGCTCCAGCTCCAGCTCCAGCTCCAGCTCCAGCTCCAGCTCCAGCTCCAGCTCCAGCTCAACTCTTGTTGGGCAGAGGATGACATTTCCCATGAGGACACGTCGACATCTGCTAACAACTTCTCTACTTCCAACCTTAAACTTTGCATCAACAGCAGTCATGAGAACACCTCTTCATCTCTGCTGAAATGGGCTGGAAGCATTCTCCAAATCTGATATGTCTTCAATGAGATAAGCTCCTCTTTCTGCAGACGTATCCATCAGTAGTTCACATAATAAAAGAAAAACCTAACAAAAATAAAGCAAAGGTTGTGTAAAAACTCAGAGCTACCTGACCATCAAGATGTTCTGCAGGTGGTCAGTGGAGCTCAGTGCAGGGCGGTACAGAGACATCCTGACTTTGGACACAAGGAATAATTACCATATGAGATGTCTCCAAACCTCAGAATATATCTGCCATCTGTGCAGGTCCCAGGGATCCTTAACAGTGGTTATACATGTCATTTGTGGACATGTTACATGCAAGTTGAATAACATCTATGGCGCACTTTATGTAATGATGCTGATTTCATCTCAGTGGGACAATTTGCACAAACGGACAAGTGAGTAAATCCTCATATAAGACATAAAATCGGCCTCTCCTCTCAAATGTTCCTGCAGAATAAACTGGTTAAATGTAGTCATCAACCTGTGTGAATCTAGGAACTCCACTTCCTGTGGGAGCGAGCAGACAGACCCAGACTGAGTGTGAGACAGCCCCCCCTGACCCCCCTGCCATTGTCATGTTAATGCTCCTCTGGCACTGTTTCTGAGCCCTGGCTGATGTGTGAAGAGCTCGCTGTTAATGGCTCAGTCTCGTTCTCCCACACAAAGATGGGCTTCAGCATTGACACTAGAAAGCCTCCCCACTAACAGACCCCCCCCACCCCGCCCTCCAAGAAAACTCCTCTTCCTGCTACCATAAGAACAGAGTCTCGATCTGAAAGGATTCTTTTGTGTGCGGGGAGTGAGGTCCAGGGCTGAAGAGGCTCAGCGTGGCTGGGGGAGGGGGCCTGCAGGCGGGATGAGGGGGCCAGCCAGAAGTTCAGCAGAGGAGTGCTTGGCAGCGCAGCCTGCGCCTTGGACCGCTGTGAACTGTTTGCAGGTTAAACTGATAATTACCGTGTCATTTCAGAGACAAACCATGTTTCTGCACACAACTCTCCTTCACTCAATTATCCATGTGTTCCTAAGGTCAGAGATGATGGAGAAGAGAAAATGCTCAGATGGAGGCTACAGAGGAAGGGGAAATGACACTGGGCGTAGTGTTTTATGCAGTTTCATTCATATTAAACAACAAATGTGACTAAACTCTTGAAAACCAATGGACTGTATAGAATATGCTGTTAATTATCCCACAACAGGGAAAATTCTGGTTTTCCCTACTTACATTCATCCATTTGGCGGAACTTCAACCCAAAACTGAGCTCAATGTCTCATATACAGCATTACTGTTATAATAAACTATAGTCGACCACTCAACTGTGTAGAATATTTCCTGTGGTCATTCATGACATCCAGTGAAATTAGACATTTGGAAGGAGAAACTTCTCATTAGGAGCGAAGAAGCCCTGGAGGTGTGATCCTAGAATCAGGATTAGTGTCTGAAATGATTCTAACCAATATATTTAATATACATTTTTACAAAACAAACAAGATTTGCAAGGATTTATAAAAATGTAAAACAATTTATTGACCACCAGTGAAACAGTGACTGAGTTTAGAGACCGATTCTTTCCTTAGTTTTGATATTCGTCTCATTTACAGATTCTTTCCATTTGGATTTAAAACAGAGCTCGAGATTCAGTTTTACAAAAACAGACTTTAGACTAAGCACGTCCCGTCAGTGCTGAAGCCGTGTGAGACAGGAGCACCAACTGCTGAGGTTGGTGAGCAGCAGGAATGAGGAGGCATCAGGCAGGGTGAGAGCGTCCAGCGTGAGGCTGGACTCTGAGGACCTCCACGTCCCATGGAGGTCTCTCCAGAAGCTGTGAGACATCAGCAGTGAGCAGGTGAGCAGGTGTGTGGTTCACATCTCCCCACACTGTGCGATGACGATGGGCAGCTTGGGCTTGTTGTTGGGTCCTGTAGGGACGTTCTGTTGGACCAGACGGACATGCTGTTACACTACATTCACATACTGATGCTGACGGTGACACTGACGGTGGCAAGGAGGAGCTACGCGATGACCGTGTTCAACCATGGAAAAACCAAACAGGCATCTTCAAAACTTCTTTGGTTAGAGAGATGCATGAAATATTTTGGGGGCGTAAAGCTTCACTTCACTTTAGTGCTGCAGCAATCAAAGGTTTTACTACCCAACCATTTAATGAATTAATTGAACACATATTGCATTAGAATGAAAGGAGACTTAAGACAAAAAAGTTATGTCTTTGAAAATGAAATCTCAGACATCTTCATACTGTATATAAAATAGATCAGTTACAAGCAGATGTAAAATGCTTGTTCAGACGAACAGAGCTGAATGGATAAAACTGTCTGTTCATCACCGTGTAACAGTGACAAATAACTCTATCAACCACCAGACATTTTCCTGCATCCACTGTGGAACAAGTGTGTGTGTGCGTGTGTGTGTGCGTGTATAGAGTTAGCATGATAACGGCCCATCGTTACAGACTAACCCATGATGATAACAGCTACAGCTACAGTTGTGCTTGCTCGCCTCCATCTGGGTTAGTGATCCCATTCACCAGGCGTGTTCATCTTTCTCTGCTGTGCTGGGTGCTGCTGAGCATCACTCTGTGTGAAGCACCAACACCTCATATAGCATGTTGTACCATGTGAGAAATAATTACACGTCTTACCTCAATCTTTCTCATGATCAGTAAACCATCAACCACTTTTCCTGAAATAACAGTAAAGAAAGAAGTCAACTCAGCTGGGACGTAAAGGAGTGACAGAGAGTGGAATGAATACGTGAGAATAGTTTCTCACCAAACACAACATGCTTCCCGTCTAACCAGTCACACTTAGTGCAAGTGATGAAGAACTGGCAGCCATTCGTCCCTGGTCCACTGTTCGCCTGGATGACACACACACATGCACAAAGAATGGAAGCGTTAAAGCACCTGCTGCTCTGTGGAGGTTTTCTTTTCACCTCGACTTAACGTCTCTTTTCCTCATGAAGGTGGACGTACAGACATACCATGGACAGGAGACCTGGTGCAGAGTGCTTCAGCTTGAAGTTCTCATCTGCAAATGGACCCCTGTAGATGCTGCAGATACCTGTTCCATCACCCTTCACAGACAGACAGAGACACACACACACGCACGCACACACACACGCACGCACGCACACACACACACATACACACAGGACAAGGTCACTTGGGGTAATAAATGAGAAGTGCTTTAGTTTACAGTGTGTCCAGTAGGGGGCAGGAGAGACAGCTGAAGAAGGAAGGCCTAATAAAAGCTCTTTGCTGTCGAGTCGATGTGTGTGTGCGTGTGTGTGTGTGTGTGTGCGTGCGTGCCTGTGCGTGCGTGCCTGTGCGTGTGTCCTTACATTCACAAAGTCTCCTCCCTGGATCATGAAGTCTTTGATCACCCTGCAGGTGAAGAAACGACATGGTGTGATTGAAGCGGAGCAGCTTCAGCCAGATGACAGCGCTGAGGCCAAAGCATTCATCAAGGCGACTGCACATCTGCTCTCTTCCTGTTCCACTGAACATGAGTGTTCAGCTCGGTTCTCCAGACTAGAAGATGTTTTATTTGTAATGCACAGAATGTACAAACAACACCCTGATTATACAGAGCAGACCAGTTTAAAGGGATGTGTGCTACAACATGCAGCTGTGTGAGGAGTAAATGTGGGGGAGGCTACTTTGTGTCTGTGCAGCATGAACAGTACGTCTCATACAGCCAGAACAGATTTCATCTACAAACAAAGGTGACTGCTTTCAAAAAACAAATCTACAATATCAAGGGTTTTTCTCCCTCCACTCTCCACTTTTCCATTACCATTTTAGCCATCCCAATTATTCATCATTATTACTATTGTTGTTGTTAGTACTTCTGACTTATTATATTGATACTACTTTACTCACTGTTTACAGTTACTACCCATCTATCATTTACAGTGAGGACTGTTTGTCTATGTGACTGATCTTCTTGTGTTTCACTTTGGCTGCTGAACTCTCATCTCATCGCTCTTTCCTCTTATTAGACGAGCAGAGGATCAAATCTAGACTGAATCCAATAAATTCCAGAAGATTCCTGTTGAGCACCTGTGGAACGTGCAGCCTTTGAAACCAATGGGGACTCCATCCTTCCTACAGGACAGACAGAACACTGGTCAAGCAGGAAACACACACACACACACACACACACACACACACACACACACACACACACACACACACACACACACACACACACACACACACACACACACACACACACACACACACACACACACACACACACACACACACACACACACACACACACACACACACACACACACACACAGGCATCATTCAATTTCAGCCGTTGACCTGAACTAAGTTGTATGTGCATCTGCATCTGAGCTTCTTGACTGTAGAGCAAATACAGAGAACGTACATTAAAAAAAACAAAAAACAGTGTCCTGTAGGAGAAGCAGCTCACCTGAACTCTCCAGTGCAGAACTGCCTGGAAAAGACAGAGGCAGCAGTGAAAAAACGCCTCCTTGATAAAGCAAAGATCACAACTAACTCACTCTCTTCTTACCGGAAATTCTCTGCCGTCTTAGGAACCACGTCAGCAAACAGCTCAATCTTCATCCGCCCAACGTCCTGACGAGAGCAGCACAGGTTTGAGAGGGAAGGGCCAGAGCAGTCAGAGCTGCAGCTCCAGGCAGACAGGCTCCTCTCTGCTCCAGGAGGAGGTGCAGCAGCTCCGGGAGGAGGTGCAGCTGCTCCGGGAGGAGGTGCAGCAGCTCCGGGAGGAGGTGCAGCTGCTCCGGGAGGAGGTGCAGCAGGTTAGGCTTAGGCCTAGGGCTAGTTAAGCCAAACCCACACATCAGGTCAGACACAGTTTATTAAGTGTGATTTTTCTCTGCTCTCTTGAGGCTCAGTGACAGAAAACTGAAGATGGAGTTGAGGATAAAATAACAGGATTTAAAAACCTGATCTGACTTCCTGTCCAGCCGTCTGTCTGACTGTTTTTATTTGTGTGTTTTAGTTTTCTCTCCCACTGTGTATCTGAGCTCTGCCTGTCACCACTGTGATCTACACTGTGATCCGTGTGTGTTGTGAACTGCGTGTTGGGACCAGTTGATGCTAAATGTGGTGCAACCATCTGTGTGTTAAATGGTGTGTTATCTGTCGAGCTCTGCATGTCAGTCTGTGTGGCCAGTCAGATGGAGCCCTGCTGTCCTGTGGACTGTCGTGCAGAGCACGTCCCATGCAAACACACCTGTTAAACACCTACAGATGTTTACATATACAGGCCATATGACAATGGCAATGCTTGAAAGCATTAAAGCATATCTCATGTTTCCCTAACGTCCTGCAGCCCTCTATGGGACTATAAAGGTCATCTGCATATTTCTTGTATCCTCCCCCATGTTTCATAGAACTTTACTGTCATGTCAAAAAGGTATTCACACCAGACATTCTGGTAAGGCTCCAAAATGTTTACAATAACAGAATTAGAATGAATTAGAGTGTGCACCCACGCTCTATACGCAGCAGCACAGACATGAAGTCCTCCCCCAGTAGAACAAACAGCCGTCGACACGTGCGTTAATGGTTTCCAGGCGATGAAGGCTCAGTGTTGACCATGAGGAGATGTCTGAGATAAGATGAGTGACCTGAGCCACAGGCGAGAGAGCGGAGCTGGCACAGCGTTAGCATAGCATTTTCTACCACACAACCTGTAGAACAGGTTGTAGCTGCTCTGATGGGGAATCCATATGAACATTAAACAGATGAGGTGGCAGTGATTAGCATAGCAGTAAACCAGACAGTCAGGACACTGCACACACGCCTCGCTGCAGAAACAAGTTCGTCTGGCTTGAAGTTTACCCTTAAAGCTGGTGATCAGAGGTATATGCATGAGATGCTCGCCAGAACTTTGGGCCTCATCCACCAATATCTTCTGAAGAATCTTCTTAGATTACAGCACCTGAAGCACCACAGAGGCTGCGTCTGTCACAGGTAGGAAAAGCAGTTCTGGACGATGGAAGATTTCAGAGACTGCAATGCAACATAAACGTAACTCTGTGTGTGCCTCTCAACTCTTGCGTCAGGCTTGTCTTTCTCCATCCAGGGCGAAGAAGAGGAACTGTAGATGTTTGTGTTGTGGTCAAACTGACAACCGACAATAGTCTGAGCTGCGCCCTAAGGCCTAAAGCCGAAATCCTCCACCTGCTGTAACCATATCAGGATCTCCTGCAGGTAGAGTCACAGGGTGTGGTTTGACGGATTGAATGGTCTCGCCTCTATGACATGCAAACTGTCCTGGAGAAGCAGGAAGCACACATGCTTCCCTGAGGAGGGCTTGTCCCTGCAGTGTCTGACTGAACCTGGGAGCCAGAGTAGTTTGGAGGTGGAGCCAAAAAGAGCTGAAACTCATCGGCTGGAGAACATTCTGGCCCACCAGGGCGAAGCAGGCAACGCGTCTCACCCGCAGCGAGCCGGAGTCAGGATCAGGACCCGGGACTGAGGCCGGACCAGCAGACACACTCCTCCAGGTACACCTTTCTCTCAGTCTTTCATTCTGCTGTTTGGTTTGATATTTATGAACTCGCCAAACCTGTGTTCAAGTTCACAAAGCATGAAGTGCCAGTATCAAACAATTCACCCTGATCTACAGGCTACAGAATATTTGCAGTTGTTGTGGTGGAAATTTTCCATGCGTCTAGGAACATTTGATTCATCTCAGTACTCTATGGTTGTAGCCTGAACTCTGTGAGCTGCAGCCATCAAAGAGTCGAGACCTTCAGTGTCAGATCACTCCCTGCTCCTCAACACGCCTGTGTCCTCCTCACTGCTCACCAGCTCGTGAGTCTTGCTCAGCTCCTGACAATTTGTTTATTGTGACCAAATGGTTTTCCCACTTGTGGAAGGGGAGTTTCTGGGGCTCAGGATGAAATGCACTGTGACCTCTGGCTGAGGCAAGCGCTCCACTGACCCGCTGCTCAGAGTGTGTCGTCTTCCTTCTCTGCAGACAAACACCTGTTCCAGTCTGGCTTTTTGATTTTCCCAGACAACAACATTGTAAAGATGTGCATATTTGTACATCATACTCTTCCGAACTGTAACATTTCTGTCTATATATTCTGCAAATCAGAACATGTTCAGGTTCTGTCACAAATCTGTCACAAAAAGTGTAACCTAACCCTAACCCTAAACCTCGGCCTAGCCCTAACCCTAAACCTCGGCCTAGCCCTAGCCCTAAACCTCGGCCTAGCCCTAACCCTAACCCTAAACCTCGGCCTAGCCCTAACCCTAACCCTAAACCTCGGCCTAGCCCTAACCCTAACCCTAAACCTCGGCCTAGCCCTAACCCTAAACCTCGGCCTAGCCCTAACCCTAACCCTAAACCTCGGCCTAGCCCTAGCCCTAAACCTCGGCCTAGCCCTAACCCTAACCCTAAACCTCGGCCTAGCCCTAGCCCTAACCCTAAACCTCGGCCTAGCCCTAACCCTAACCCTAAACCTCGGCCTAGCCCTAACCCTAACCCTAAACCTCGGCCTAGCCCTAGCCCTAACCCTAAACCTCGGCCTAGCCCTAACCCTAACCCTAAACCTCGGCCTAGCCCTAACCCTAACCCTAAACCTCGGCCTAGCCCTAACCCTAACCCTAAACCTCGGCCTAGCCCTAACCCTAACCCTAAACCTCGGCCTAGCCCTAACCCTAACCCTAAACCTCGGCCTAGCCCTAACCCTAACCCTAAACCTCGGCCTAGCCCTAACCCCTGATCTGTGCTCTGCTCCGGGTCCAGCCTGTGGTTGGGCTGCATTTCTGACAGGACGGTTAGACCCGACTAGTGTACAGAAAGCATGAGTGAGAAAAACCTTCTCAAATACAGAGCATGATTTGTCTGGAAAGGAACAGTATCATCAGTTTTTTCATCTGCCCTTAAAGTGGGATATAAGAAGAAATGTGCCCATAATTAAGATTCAATAATGCCCGAGTTAACATCACTACATCGAAAGCAATTTTAAAACTCAGACCGGGTGATGTTCAGGAATCCTGAAGTCCGTTAACACTGATGTATCAACTTGAAGACCATCGCCTGTTGATTTGTTGTTTGATTCTCAAAACTCGGTTCAGAGCCGTTTTCTTCTGCGTTTCACAGGATTTCCCGACGACACTGAGCTGAGGCCGACCGGAGGACCGACCATGCTGCCCGTCCCACCAGAGGAGCTGGAGGCGGTCCACACGGTGAAGATGCTGGCCATCATGGAGCAGTGGGAGGGGGAGAGCGGCTCCTACGTCGACAACACCGAGGTCTACCTGCTGCTGCTGCTCTGCAAGCTGCTGCTGGACCTGGCATTCGTCCACCTGTGCTGCCAGACGCTCTTCAGCACCTACTACAGCCTGTGTGACGTCTCCATCGTCCTGGCCGACATCCTGGTCGCCTTTCTCCTGGGGCTCTCCTGGTATCGGGGGGGCGAGGACGCCCCCGTGTCCACCTGCTTCGTCCTGGCCAGCGCCTCGGCCACGTTCGAGGCGCTGCCGCTGCCCGTCGTGCTGCTGGGTCTGCTGACCTACAGCCTGGACGTCCTCCACCCCAACCAGAGCTCCCTCTGGAGGTCCGTACGCAACGCTGGCCTGGCGCTGCTGGCCTGCTCCTCCGCCGTCTACCGCACCCTGGGGACGCTGTCCGGGGAGCTGCTGGAGCTCCACATGCAACACACCAAGTCTCGAGTGTGTGAGGTGAAGGAGTCCAGACTGATTAACTACTTCATTCTTGTTGTTTTCACGGTAATCATCTGTGCGATGCTGCCCTTTGCGTCGGAGATTCCAAGGTGGCTGCGGGAGTCAAACAAGTTGCTCTCAGAGGGAGCTCAAGAAACACAGGAGCATGCCCTGTGGGGCTCCATCCCCGATGCCCGAGAGGAGGAGGAGTGCCCTTCCTCGCGGCCTCCTCTGTGGCTCAGCCTGATCCTGGGCTTCGGTGTCGTCTGGGTACCGTTCCTCACCGTGTCTGCGATCTGCACCGTGCTCGGCTTCGGGGTTCCTGCCTACATCATGGTTAACGTGCTGTTGGTGGAGTGCACCAACAGCTTCCTGCAGAGCCTGGTGTTCTTTGCAAAAAGCAGCTCTGGGGGGCCGTACCACAACCTGCCCAGGAACGTGTGCATGTGGCACATCTGCTGGTACCTGAGCAAAGGCACGGCTCCGCAGAAGAACCCCACCGATGTGTTCAGCCACTCCAAACAGCAGAAACACATCATCTACCACGTCTAGAGCAGCACGCAGTCTGAGAAGACCTGACATCAGCTGAAGGACGCCACTGGTCACTGCTCAGCCTCACTTCCTGAGACAGCTGAGAATAATGAATATACACTATATTCCCAAAAGTATTCGCTCACCTGCCTTTACTCATTCTATGAACTGAAGTGCCATCCCATTCCTAACTCATAGAATTCATTATGATGTCGGTCCACCTTTTGCAGCTATTACAGCTCTTCTGGGAAGACTGTCCACAAGGTTGAGGAGAGTGTTTATAGGAATTTTTGACCATTCTTCCAAAAGCGCATTGGTGAGGTCACACACTGATGTTGGTCGAGGAGGCCTGGCTCTCAGTCTGCGCTCTAATTCATCCCAAAGGTGTTCTATCGGGTTCAGGTCAGGACTCTGTGCAGGCCAGTCAAGTTCATCCACACCAGACTGTCATCCACGTCTTTATGGACCTTGCTTTGTGCACTGGTGCACAGTCATGTTGGAAGAGGAGGGGGCCCGCTCCAAACTGTTCCCACAAGGTTGGGAGCATGGAATTGTCCAAAATGTTTTGGTGTCCTGAAGCATTCAATGCTCCTTTCACTGGAACTAAGGGGCCAAGCCCAGCTCCTGAAAAACAACCCCATACCATAATTCTTCCTCCACCAAATTTCACAGTCGGCACAATGCAATCTGAAATGTAGCGTTCTCCTGGCAACCTCCAAACCCAGACTCGTCCATCAGATTGCCAGATGGAAAAGCGTGATTCATCACTCCAGAGAAGGCGTCTCCACTGCTCTAGAGGCCAGTGGCGGCGCTTTACACCATTGCATCCGACGCCTTGCATTGCACTTGGTGATGTGTGGCTTGGCTGCAGCTGCTCGGCCATGGAAACCCATTCCATGAAGCTCTCCGTACTATACTTGGGCTAATCTGAAGGTCACATGAAGTTTGTAGCTCTGTAGCAGTTGACTGTGCAGAAAGTCGGCGACCTCTTTGCACTATGCGCCTCAGCATCCGCTGACCCTCTCCGTCACTTTACGTGGCCTACCACTTCGTGGCTGAGTTGCTGTTGTTCCCAAACGCTTCCATTTTGTTATAATAGAGCTGACAGTCGACTGTGGAATATTTAGGAGCGAGGAAATTTCACGACTGGATTTGTTGCAGTGGCATCCTATGACAGTTCCACGCTGGAGTTCACTGAGCTCCTGAGAGCGGCCCATTCTTTCACACATGTCTTGTTTCACAGTCTGCAGGCCTGAGTGCTTGAATCTATACACCTGGGGCCAGGCCAAGTGATTAGGACACCTGACTCTGATCATTTGAATGGGTGAGCGAATACTTTTGGTAATATAGTGTATTATCATTATTCATATACTGTGAGACTTTGTCTCGCTCTTGCTCTGTTGAGATGAATTGAATCTCCAACCACCACAACGCTGACACAGATCAGCTCTTCTTCCTTCTGCTCACTTAGAACCGCAAGAAACCTGGGAGCAAATGTCATGTAAAGCAAATGTAAAATGAAAGAGCTGCACTGTGCATCTGACTGATTTAACCCTGAGGTGATACCTTTTGCAGCCCTTACAACGAGTCTAAAAATACAGCGCAAACTGCCACAGAAGCTTCAACACTTTTCATTTTGTTAAGTCAGTGTGGAGCAATCACAGGACGCTGCTTAGCACACATGCACACTTTGGTGCAGTGCCAGATTTTAATCTACTGTCAGTGGGTCTTTTTTTGCCACAATGACTTCCATTACAACAACATATTTTCATTGCACAGCCATTACAGTATATGATCATAGAATTAATCTGCATAATTTATTTGTATGTGTGCCTTTTGGTTTAAAAAGCAATGATTTGTATGTTAGGTGTCAACTGGAAACCTTAACTTAACTTCAACACCTTCACCTTCCAAGACTTCTTAAAAACCGTCTAAAGAAACTTTAAGACCTCGTCTATATTTCAAGCTGTGATCAGCCCCACATCTTGAACTCTCTGAACAGTCGTAGCTTCTATCCGGCTATCCCTCATCATGTAGATCTGATCTACCATATCACTTTGTTCACCAAGGGTCATATTTACACATCATTCCACTGGCTGCTGGACGGAACTGTAACAATTTATCGACTAATCAACAAATTAATGTATAATGAATAATCACTTAATTGATTTATCCATTAAAAACGTGTTTTGAGAAGGACTTAACATCAAAATTGAATGTGAATGTTAAATGTGAATATTTTCTACATTTCTTTGGTCCTCTGGAACACAAAATTGAATGTTATTTTGACCTTATTTTGGCCTTTGAAATTTTTTTTTGTGAAAACATTTTTTCACATTTGTTTGCCTGCCTAACTTCATCATCTTATTACTTCCACTATTATGATTCACTGTTTACATGTTGGCTGCTATCAGGAGCTGTTACCAGTTTCCCCTGATTCTCATCTAGGGGCAGACTAGAATGACCTCTAAAGCTCTTTGAATCATAAATACACCAGACTTTTGCTGTCAAACTTGGAGAGAACTTGGAATATCTGATAACATCGCGCCTGAGACTTTAATACCCTTTACTGGCCTCAATGTGGGAAAGAAATGGATGCATCAACTTTGATCTGACGCTGGGGTGAGAGGATGGATGGAGGCTGCAGTAGTCTGGCTCCACAGCTGCCTCGGTGTGGTCCTCCTCTCTGTCCTGCAGGTCTCTTTTAGATTCAATCTGCTCTCTCCTTTGTCATTTGTCACAGTTTAGCTCCTTTAGCTTTAGCAGTTAGCTTAGCCGTTAGCCGGCACTGTTCCCGCCACTAACCTGTCCGCCGATGGTGATGTCGAAGAACACGATGGGGTTGTTTGGGTTGGACGGCTGGACGGACATCGTAGCTGCTGACCAGGATCTTGAGGCTGAATGAAAGCGACGTTTACTCGGTTACACGTGAAACATCTGTCTGTACATGAGCGAAACCGCTATACGGTGGCTCGGAAGGGACACGCTACAGGTCGCACCAGGGGACAATCAGAGCGGGGAGAGCGCGCGCGACAGAGAAAACTCCCTGCCGTCAGGAACGAATGGGATGGATGGCAAATAAAGGTCCTTTGTGGAGGTTTCCTTCGTGATGTTCGGTTCCCGGGTCCTGGTGACTTTTCCCTCGAAAGCAGCGCTAAATATCCACAGGGAATACGAAGAACTCTATGCATTCATAGAAGAATGTCTAGTGGTTAAGGACCTGGATTTCCAACCCATAAGTCACAGATTCAAATCCTTCCTCAGCTGGCGTGTCCTTGAGTAAAGCACCTCACTCTGCATTGTAAATTAGCTTTGGGCAGAAGATGTATTTATTGTCTTTAGTTCTCAGGTGACTAAATATCTAAATGGTAATGTTTGGTTTGGGGAGTTAACCAGGTTTTTTTTCCAAGAGGAGAGTGAGAAGCTAGAGGGAACGTGAATCCACAGAGAGTGGAGAAGATACGTCTTGCACTTTTGGAAACAAACAAACTGCTTGTGGCTTTACATCATGATTGTGTTTCACTATCAGCTCAGCTTCTAGTGACCCTGGTTAAGTGTGGGGGTGTAAAATAAGGCTAGATAAAAATGAATTTGTATCTGGATAATTTTCATTATTGCACAAATAATGATCATAGTATTTCTGCTTATTTAGGAAATTCAAATTCACTACATTCAAGCTCAAAGGGACACAGAGACTAACAGACAGTTTTGATAACTTTTATTTTCACAATTAAACGTAATTTACAGTTTGACAAAGAGCTAAATTTGCCCCACGAAAAATAACAAAAGGGATAACTACAAAAGACATGTCAAAGCTGTACTAAAGCAGCATGATCCAAAAGCATTTGTCAATTAAGGTGTTAACAGACTTCAAAGGGTCAGCAGGGAGAGAAAAGTGGCAAAAAGCAAAAAAAAAAAAGCAAAAAAAAGAAGGCGCACAGAGAGAAACAGTTCTATGTAAAGTAATAGGGCTTTTTGACGTTGACGCCGTACTCTGTGAGGGCAGGAGTCAGGTCCTCCATGGTCAGAGTGTACTTCTTATCCTTTACAGGGAGGGACAGAGGACCAACATTAGGAGAAATGGAAACAGTGCTTCACAATAAAGCTCAGGATGACCTCTGCAGAATCACACAGACCTTTGTCTTACTCCTGGAGCTTCCTGAGGCAGTGCCCTTCATCTTACAGTACTGCAGAGCATCATTGGCAATGTCTGAGATGAACTTCTGAGAAGCCAGGGAGATCAGACGGATTCTGATGACAGTGAAAGAGAAAACGATTGATTCTAGTCTGAACAGTCATCCCATGTCTCTCAGTCTATCCTGGGATAAACAAATGATTATTTTCATCATTGGTTAATCTTTTTATTTTTTTCTCAATTAATCCATTGTTAGTTGTTGGTAACCTTATTTTATTATTTACTACAGGTTAACACCTGCTTTACAAAGGCCAACGGCCTTTCACAGAGGCTGAAGAAACAACTTAAAGATGTGTATTTCTTGTTTACAAATTCAACTTGTCTATTAAGACAACAATAGAAAAAGAACGGATATTTACTACACACAGATGAACAAGTGACTGCAGATTAACAGTTATACTTTTATATAAACATGTTTTGTTTTTATACACGTTTCACAGAGGGTTTCACCTCCCTCCCTCCCTCTTCACACCAGCTATCAATAAGCATGGTTATTAAAAGCTCTGCCAGTGGAGGGAGACACTGGAGCACTGTGTCAACTCTACACAACACTCACATTCTGGGGTCAGAGGCCTCGAAGCCGGCACGGTTGAGGTAGTAGCCTGTCACTGCATCAGGGATCTGGGAATAAAGAGAGCAGAGTGGAGAGATATTCACCAGAGGAGAACATTTCAGCCTGAGCAGAGCTATGTCACCCCCCGTAAGAATCCTTAGTCTTTCCATGTTCAAGCCTCATTTCTGACTTCATTTTTGTCAGCGTGAGCGTGGGCAGGACGGGACTCACTGTGGGAGTGTACTCCTCCAGCTGCATGAGGAAGTCAGCCAGGGGCGTGGTGGACAGCGCAGGCTTCACGTCTCCGTTTGTGATCCCACCGGGAACGTAGACTCCGTTGGACACGGAGGCATCTGCTGCTGGCGTCACCATAGCTGCCGAGGCCGACACTGGGAAGACAAGATGTGAGAGATGATTCATGTTGAATTTAACAAGCAATGCTAATAATGATATGGTACACACTCTTATTTAGGGCCGTGTTCCTCAACCCAGGTCCTAGAGTTCTACTGCTCTGAACGTTTTATGGTTCCTGCTCCAAAACACCTAAAACAAGTGCCTCATCATCGGGCTTCAGTGCAGCCTGATGACTGGCCCAGCATCTCGCTGAGGTGTGTTGGAGCAGGAGCCATCGAGAACATGCAGAGCAGAGGTACTTGAAGACTAGAAACACTTACTTAGAGCAACAGATCTCAACACCTCAGTTCAAAACTAGAGTTTACAACTATAATAATGGTTGTTGTGTTGGGGCCCACCTCAGCAGCCTGATTATCCCCTGCTACAGACCGACTACTACACTAGAGCTGCTGCTAGCACTCACAACTTAACTAGAATTCAATTTATAGCTGACATCTTTTTCAATACATTTATTCTTAGGTTTCTATGAAATTAGGTCAAAATTCACTGCTCCAACGCCCCTGACTGAGGTGATCGCCCAATCATCAAACTCTGCAGAAGCCTGATGATGAGGCACTCGTGAGAATCAAGCATGTTGTTGCAGGAAATCTCTAAAACATGCAGGATGGGGCCTCACAAGGAACAGGAATGGGAACCTCTGCTCTACGTGCTGCTGCTAGGCAAGCCACAACAATATGCAGAGCTCCTCAGCTGCTTTCAGTGGCGATGTCAGGTCTGCATGAGGAGCTTTCAGACACCCAGAGCTGTGCAGGTGGGACGGTGTAGTCGGGTGATGTCAGGTGACACCACAACAATAACATCTGAAGCCTGGTCCTTAGACATGCAGAGCTCCCTAACTGCTCTGCACTGACATGTTGGGAACCAGAGACGATGTCAGTTCAGGATGAGAAGCTCTCAGAGAATCAGAGCTCTCCAGGTAAGACCCCACCACCTTCTCGGTCCCGGTTCCAGCTTGTTACCGTTGCCGGTGGCCGCAGCTCCGCTGCTGACGCCGGTCGCTGCGGTGTCGTTGCAGTTGTTGGAGGCCGAGGAGGAAGATGAGGAGGACGAAGAGGAAGATGAAGAGGAGGAGGAGGAAGAAGCAGCTCCGGAGGTGACAGGGTGAGCCACACTCTCTATGTTGACGCTGTTCATGTTGTCACCGTCGGTTAACAGGCTAAGCTAAAGCTAACTGCTGCGGAGAATAAAATCCTCGAAACGTTCCGCAGCGGGGCTAGGAGCAGCAACGCACGGTGAGCGGCCCTCGGCAGACCCGGGAACTGTCTGGGCGACCGGGGCGGGGTAGTGGAGCAGCTTCAGCGGCTCAGAGGAGTGTGATCAGCCGCGGAGCTGCAGTTAGCTTCAGAGGAGCTAGCTGCTAACGGCTCGGCTCGCGCTGCACCAGCTGCGTCATTAGCAGCGCGCGCATCGGTTCCGGCGGAAGGAGCCGAAGATACCCGAAGCCTTCAGCGGTTTTGCTCAGATATAGATACTTCATTAATCCCAACTGTACATACATGTACATACTGTACATACAGTCTAGCAGCAGTATTACACGAGGACAACAGCACAAATAGCAAAATAATAACCAAGAGATGTTACAACAGCATACAAAACAATCCATAAGTGAAAGTAATCCACATATTTGTAATATTTGCTGCTTTTGTTACTTAGTTTTGTTTTGGGTTTTTTTTCACTTGTTTCTTGGACAAATCGTTTATATTATGTTTATTCTCTTATCTTGCACATAGTGTTTATATTATGTTTATACTATTTTACATTTTGTCTATTCTTACCCTGCTATTCTATGCTCATACTGTCCTTTATGGCTGCTGCAATACCGGAATTTCCCCATTGGGGACAATAAAGGAATATCTTATCTTATATAAAAATTGCAGAATAAAAAAAAAAGCAGAATAAAGTGCAGTTGTTTGGTTCAAGATTTCTTTTTATGTGTCACGTGAAATGCAGTTGCGACATACCCCACAGTGTGAAACCTGAATGATAGTAGCAGCTCATCTCACTGCGGTTCCTCCTGCCTGCTGCTACTATGGACTGATTCAATTCAATTCATTGATTTATATCCTGAACTGTTAGCCATCAATAATGTTTTGTTTGTGCCCGCCTGTCCGTCCTGGGTGAGGATCCCCTCCTCTGTCTCTCACCCTGAGGTTTCTCCCCTTTTTTCCCTCTCAGGGTTTTTCTTGGGAGTTGTTCCTCAGCCTTTGCGAGGGTCTAAGGACAGGGGTTTTTTTCACTATGTACACATTGTTGCTCTGCTTGTAAAGTGCTCTGAGATAACAGCTGTTATGATATGGCACTTAAAACAAATAAAAGTTGAAGTTGAAGTTAACTGTGATTATTATTCCTAGATGTTGCCAAGTAATATGTTATTTCCATCTGGCAGTGTTTGTTAGCCTTAATTATTGTGTATTAGTGTTTGTTGGTATGTATTAGTGTTTGTGTGATGATAATACTGCTACTACTACTAATAATGCATTTTATAAGAAACTTTAAACAGATGAGTTTTGAGGTTGTGACTTTGAAAACGGGGAGAAAGGATATTGTGGGATTTAGGTGGTCTAGAGCTGCTGAAGGCCTGGTTCCCCATTGTGGTGAGATGGGAGGAGGGAACAGTGAGAAGAGGAGGGAGCAGGATCTGAGGGCACAATATGGACCAAGCTGGACAGATAGGAAGGGGAGATTCAACAATCTGACTGTCTGACGGCAGGTGCTATTGTCCAGTCTGCTGTTTTTTGTCCTAATGGACTGGCATCTTCTTGCAAAGGGCAGATGCTGGAGGACATGTCCTGGGTGTAGCTAGTGCTGGAGGACGTTATTCACCTGCCGCAGGCCGCAGGAGGTGACAGCTAGAGCTCTCTGAGAGGCTGATCCTCCATGCAGCTTTAACCGACGACTGAATCATTGATTGTAATCTTCCCACATAGACACTTTCCCGTGTTGCCACTAGCAACATGGCGGCGACGTTGACATTTTGTCGTTGATCTGCCGGAAATATAGTCTAAACTACCCAGCGGATGTACAGGGTTTTGCACATGCGCACTGCGGACCGTGTTTCCGAAGTCCGGATCGAGCGGTGACGTTGGTCATAACGCTGGTGGTCACGTGACATCACCTGCGCCTCGGACCTCAGGTGACGCAGATCTGACCTCCAGACCAGACTGGTTCAGAGGTGTCGGGTCATTCTGGTTCAGGATCATCCCAGTTTAACTCCAGGTGTCTTCACAGCTGCACTCTGGTTTATCTCCCTGGTCGCAGCAGCGGGGCAGTAGGTGGCGACACACACTCAAGCTCTCTCTCTCTCTCTCTCTCTCTCTCTCTCTCTCTCTCTCTCTCTCTCTCTCTCTCTCTCTTTGTCCGTCTCTCTCCTCCACTCAAACGGTGACACGCCTCCCCTGACCGTCTCCCAGGAGCCCCTATTGTCCGAGCAGCAGACCCTGGGAGCAGACTTGTGCTTGCTTCTCTTCCCATTCGCAGTGACTCAGTGAGTGGTCGCTGTGAAGCGCAGAGCTGTGACTGGGTTGGATCACTGGGTTCACTGGGTGAGATGCTCTGGCCTCCAGCTGCAACAACTTATCAAATAATCGACCAATAAAATAATTAATTAAGCATTTAAAAACTTGTTTTGAGAATGATT
>CM055193.1:350000-352500 GCA_029224185.1 Karalla daura | reverse complement strand
CATCACAGCCCGCCATCACAGCCCGCCATCACAGCCCGCCATCACAGCCCGCCATCACAGCCCGCCATCACAGCCCGCCATCACAGCCCGCCATCACAGCCCGCCATCACAGCTCTGGCCTCAGGGATTTTAACCGTGTGTGTGTGTTAGTGGATGAATGAACCAGGAATCAGCCTCTGATAGAATGTGAATTATGTGAAGTGTTATAACTGCAGTATTTTATGATTCATCAGCCGTCGACACATTTCTGTGATTTTACAAATTAAAATACCTCAAGAAGAACAATGTTCTTCCATGTTGTTTAGTTTAGTGTAGTTGTAGTTTGTTGTGTTCAATGAGCTGTCAATCACACGGGCAGAGCCAGCTCTCTGCAGCTTCAGGATTCAGATTTCCATCAGGTTGAATGGAGCTCCAGGTCCTTCAGGTGCACCTGCTTCCTCCCCCTGTTCAGAGGGTTTGGGTCTCCACTAAACAAAACTCCACTCATGATTTTTGCACCATAGTTGCTGTAAATAAGGAGAAGATCCTTATTCACACACAGCAAATCCAACCACTAAAAACCACGATGAGAAAAGGAAACGTAGCAACATCTGGCCAAAAAGTTCACTAAAGACTTACAGCAGCAGTAGGAAACAGACTGAAATAACAAGGAAAACAATACAAATAGAAATTAAAAAATAAAAAAATGGTGAAAGAAAAGCTGTGTACACCTATGGAATACAACATAAAAAGAGGAATTACTCTTATCTACTACCACTATCTATGCAGTAATATGCTCAGTGTCAACAAATAAGGAAGACTTAAAGTCTGCTACTCGGCATCGATCAAATAAGGTTTCCCGGCACTAATGATCAGACAGAACGTCTCGTCCAGGCTTTCATTGGTCAGTTGCATCATGTGAACACAAGGTGTCGCTGTGTGGTTGGGTATCAGGTCTTCACTGTGTGGCCTCCAGAGATCTTCAGGTCCAGAGGTTCTCAGTGGGAGGAAACAGGAGCAGATCCCAGCTGTAGGACTTGACCTGATGACCTGTAACCTGCTCCTCAGACCCTCAGCGTCCGCCTCCTGCTCCCTGCAGCCTCACATCTGGCCCAGCTGCAGCACATTCCCGAATCAATAATCTGTCAATAGAGAATCTGATGGGGGAGGTTGGAGAAGGAAGCCAACATGACTATTTCAATAATACTGTGTTAGTTGAGATATGGTTAGCGAGGTTAACGTTCTCCAAACATGTTCATATCTTTACAAATGAAGCAGTGAAGGTGTTCCACTGCTACTTTCAGCTGAGTGAAGCTGACATGTAACTCAGACTTTGACACTCAAACAGGTTGTGGAGGTCGATAAGCATCAAAACAGAGCTCTCTGCCCATTGTGTCGGCAGAGGCAGAGAGCAGGTTGAGCTTGTGTCGGGTTCTTCTCGATGTCCCAGACAGGTGGAGGCCTCGGCTGCTGGGTCACCAGAACAACAACTCCTGCAGAAACAGATCGAGCTCTGAGCCAAAACAGCAACTCACTATCTAGTCGAGGGTGTTTTTTTTTTCTGAAGAAAAAAAAAGAGGAAAGGTTTTGAAACCAGAACACAGGCGTGCTTCACGTTGCGTAAGACTAAAGGTAAAGGAGCTGCGGGTTTTATCAGGAGATGACATTCATCCTGCAGGGAGGCGTCCCGCATAATTACCCTCTGAACACAAGAATATCAGCAGAGCAGCAGCAGAGCTGGCTGCTGGACGTTGCGACATGCAGGAGGACGGATGACTAATCCTGGAGCGGGGCCTGGAGTCCCGGCTCCCAGATGATCGCTCCGTGTCTCCGGCTGCACTGACACAGTTGTGAGACTGCTGTGGCGAGAAGGGTGTGTAGAGAAAACTGAAGAAATGACGAAAGGATTGAATCACAGGAAAGCCTTGACCCGGTGCCAGGCTGGGGATTACAGCTGGCACTCCTTGCTTCAGGCTCCATTTTCCATTCGATGTAAGAGCAGAGAAACCCTGAGAGCGGTCGAGGAACGGAGAGTACCCGACGGTAACCTCAGCGGTTGTGTCAGGGAGACAGATCAACAGGCTGTCTCCTGCTATCTTTATGAGGATGATCACTTCACACGAACAGATTAGACACACTCACACACACACACACACACACACACACACTCACACACACACACACACACTCACACACACACACACACACACACACACACACACACACACTCACACACACACACACACACACACACACACACACACACACTCACACACACACACACACACACACACTCACACACACACACACACACACACACACACACACACACACACACACACACACACACACATACGCACACACACTGTGTGCCAGAATGGCGACGTGCTGCTGGAGGCGAGTTTGCAGACTGAGTCAGCTGCATGTTTTGCAGTGAGTCAGCCGATTCACCGCAGCCCTTTCGTTTCTCAGAGCCGTGCCCACACATACACACACACACACACACACACACACACACACA
>CM055193.1:277500-345000 GCA_029224185.1 Karalla daura | reverse complement strand
CTGGTTCCTCCTCAGTCTCTGGTTCCTCCTCTGGTTCCTCCTCAGTCTCTGGTTCCTCCTCAGTCTCTGGTTCCTCCTCTGGTTCCTCCTCAGTCTCTGGTTCCTCCTCAGGTTCTGGCTCCATCATCTCCCTATGCAGCAGAGCTCCAGGTACCACCTAGTGAAGGAGGACAAGCTGAGGAGCTACTGAGGACCAGGAACACAGTCACACAGAGTCATGTAATATCATGTTAAGTCACTTCTAGTCACATAAAAACACAAAATAAAATCATATTAAGACACGTAAAATCACATTCATGTAAGTGACAGGTGAGACAGCCAATAAGAGTGAAGCCTCTGTGTGGCTGCCAGATCAGCATGAAAAGAGCCTGATCTGAGCAGAGGCAGCGTGTAATATTCCTACAGCTACTAACAGGAAAATGAGAAATTTCTGATTCTGCCAGAGTTCTGAGAAGAGGGGAGAAACGATCTGCCTTGGTTTTAATTGCTGCCTCAATCTAAAAAGATCTTTTTTGCAGCCTGGAGGAGAAACTGGCGGCTCTCTCCTCTGTTATTCCCAGGAGCACGTCTCAGTCAGTGTGGGTGAAGACAAACAGACTCTGGTGTCCCTGTGCCCGGCTGCCATCGCTCTGCTCTATCAGTCCCAGACTGGATTTGTGCCGGATGCCGCCCACGTGCTCTCTAACTCCCACACAGGTCAGAGTGAACTGTTTACTGCGGTTTGAAGGGCACTGTCCCACACACTCATCACTCTGGGCACAGACAACGATCCTGAGTCAGAATCTGAGCTGCCCTGGGAGCTGAAGACACCTGTTGCTGCTCAGGTGTTGACACAGACTCCAGATGCACCTGCACCGAGTTTCTGTTTGAGTACTGGCCGAAATCCTGAACTGATCATCCATTATCTGTTTTACAGTCCTGGAGGGAGTGCTCAAAGCCTCAAATATGTTATCACAAGTATAAAACATATTACAAGTATAAATCCTGGGTGTTTGAGTGTTTACTTCTTAACCTGGTGTAAGAAGTAAATAAATATAACACCAATGATGGTGGATGCTAGCTCAGACGGACGAGGTACAGGCAGGAATGACTTCCTGTGATGCTCAGTTTCATGACCAGAACCAGAACCAGGACTGGTCCAGAGCCCCAATTCAGGATAGACACTATAACAATAATAACTTAATAATAATAACAAGAACTGACCTGCTTACTTATTGCAATTAAGATTTTTGTAAATGTTTGATGTTGTCTGTTAATCTTAGACTTGCACTGGTGGGAACAGGCACAGACTGTAGGTGTGTGTACTGGTTTCTATGGGTGTATGGGACTGGATATTATCACATAGTGATTATTCACACAGGTGATAAATACACGTTAAGTTAAGAATCACTTTTATATTTCTTTCATATTTTGATATGCTCTCCCCACAACTTCACAGTGTGGGTCCGGAAGTCCTGGTACCAGAGCCGGGTCCAGGACCCACATTGGGGGCGTGGCCCCGGGCCCGGGGGCGTGGCCCCGCCCCAGAGGGCGGGCCTCGGCCTCGGGGCGGGGCCTGGTCCTGGTCTCTCTGGCCGGCGGAGTTTATAAGACTGAGTCGGACCCGGTGAGTCACTGAGCTCCGGACCCGGAACCAGGAGCAGAAATGCGGAACCCGGTCCAGTGGTCCGGCACAACCAGGCTCCAGAACCAGTCCCAGGCTGCCGGAGGAACTGATCCGGACCCAGTCCACGGTAAGAACCCGCTTCCGGAGAGAGGACCTGGAGGGAGGAGGCAGAGGAACCGGTTCCACTGGAACAGGAACCTTTACTGCGTCTCAACAGACTCGGAACCTCCAGAACCGCCCGGCCCGGCTCGACTCAGTCCGGGTCCAGCGAGTAGGTCCGAAGCAGCGGAACCGGGTCTGCCTCGGGTTCAATCTGCGTCAGCACGTCACGGAGTTACCCACTGTTGATCTTTAGGAGCTGAGCTCGGAGTCAGCTGGACTCCTCGGTTCTGTCAGGTCCGTGAGGACGGTGTTTGACCCGAAACGCCTTCAAGAACCTGTCAGAACTGCTTATCTTCGGTTTTAGCTCCGAAAGTCCAATCTGGACCTGGATGATTGATTGGGAACCTTCATAGACGTTTGGTTCTGGAGAAACTTTTCTGGTCCAAAAGGCTCCTTCAGTGTTGGTTCTGGTCCGTAAACCTTTGGAGGAAGTTCATCGGAACATGACAAAGTTGCTACTGTGGACTGAGAGGACTAAATCAGTCAGGTAATGAGTGTTCTAGTCGAGGAAAGATGAC
Source organism: Karalla daura (assembly GCA_029224185.1). Lineage (NCBI taxonomy): Eukaryota > Metazoa > Chordata > Actinopteri > Chaetodontiformes > Leiognathidae > Karalla > Karalla daura. Next base: position 342,714 of record CM055193.1, on the reverse strand, counting down.
CATCCACGTATTGAGGGGTCTCCTCAGAAAGTTTCCACCCTGCTCACACCTTCACCCACGTGATTGTTATTTTGATAGTATATTGATATTATCAATGAAAACACAGTTTACAACACTCTGAGACACCAGAACCAGAGCTGAACAAACCTTTTGGATCAGAGGTGAAGCATCTTCAAGAACCTTCAGCACCTGAAGTTATCAACCTCTCAAACTGTCAAAACCTTTCTTATCAACGATCGACAACTATAGAGTCAGACCATCCAGACCTGAGCACCCTGACGTGTGTTGACCTGATGTGGAGCACATCTACAGTTCACCAGATCATATTAACACTTTCCATGCAGAAACTTCAGACTTTATAATGAATAATCTATAATTATTATATAACTTATCGCTGAGAGTTGTAAATGTATCAACAGTCATATAATTTAAATATAATTGCATAAAATTTCGTTAAAAACTGATCAGCATGACTGCCCTTTTCCACCCTGTGCAGAATTTTAGATCCTCCGTACGTATGTGTGGTGAATGTGATTTAGAGCCGAGTTAAACAACTTTCCACTGGAACATGTGGTTCTCCTCTTACGCCTTAATGAGTAAATGCTAGCAGTGAGTGAAGTGCATGAATGAAATCGAAGCAGCCGATCCCATAGATTCATGATTCATCCAACAATCAGGAGGATCTAAGTCTACATTCACCGAGTCAAAGGTTTTAGTCTTCACGTTGCGCAACAGCCGAGCAGGGAGCGTAGGCTGGAGCTCCAGCTTCAGTCTGAAACTCAGAGATCAAAAAAGTCAGGAGGACGTAACCAGGAAGATGTGCAGCCAGAAGTTCTGAACTCAAACCTTTCTTTTTCTTGAGCTGCATGTGGACCTCCAGTGTAATGATGTGCAGCTGTTGTGAGCAGATGTGTGGATGTTCTCTGGCCTCTGGCCTCTGTTTTGACCCTGCAGGCTGTTGTAATGTGGAGGGCAGGTGACGCAGAGCAGGTGACGCACTCACAGGAGTGAGGGGGTCACCTGCTCTGACAGCAGGAGAGTTCTGAATACGCTTTAGGTAAAACCAAACCACCTGGAATCTGCTTTTACATGAGAGTGTTTTATTGAAATAGATCGTCATAAAGTCCTAATCAGCTGCTCCTCGTGTGGAGCATTAGTCTCCTGGTCTATTTTACAGCTCTTTTTACAATCCAGTTGTTAGCGGTGGGAATATTCTGGTCTGTTTCTGCATAGATCTGGCAACCACATGCAGGCTGTCCTCTGGTGTTAATATAGAAGCTATGAGCTCTGGTTTCATCAGAGCCTCAGAGTCTATTCTACAATCCTGTTTGTAGCTGTGGGAATATCATGCTCTGTTCCTGCTCGAATCTGGCTCCTTTCATGCTGATCTGGCAACCACACATAGGCTGCACTCTGGTTGGCTGTCTCTCTTGCCACACACATGAAAGTTCACTTTATGTGACTTCATATGATCAAATGTGACTTCATGTCACCTTCCACCTCTACATGACTCTGGTCCTGGTCCCCAGTGGCTGCTCAGCTCGTCCTCCTCCTCCAGGGGCCGACTGGAGCTCTGCTGCAGCATCCAGCATCCAGCCTCAGAGGCTGGAGTCATTTTACCTCTGATCCCATTCACATGTTTTGAACTGCATGTTAGATTCCTAGAGGAGGGTGTGATGATGTTGTAGGACGTGATGATGCTCAGCGAGGGAGCGGTCTCCTCCTCTCCTGTGAAGCAGAGCCTGTTCCTGGTCCTGAGAGCTCATAGCTGAACCGTGTCTCCTCGTCTCCATGGCCGTGCTCGCTCCTCACCTCCTGGGAGAGTTCACTCGTATTTTCAGCCGGCTTCGCTGCGCTGCTCAGCGACACAAAGGCCCATTCATGGCTCAGAGTGGCCCCATTCATGCCGGCCCAGTGCTGGCTGCGAGAATTCAGGATTGTTCAGCGTCTTCCATCTCCGAGCGCCACTGGCGGAAATGGCGTCACAGTCGGTTGTTTTAGGGTGACATAAACATTCAGACGGCGGCTCGGCTCGCTGTGTTGTCGTCTGCTCTGTGTTCTGCATTGTTCTCCTCCCACTGACCTGGGACCTGCTGGGGAGGCAGACGCTGCCCTGGGCCCTGTTGACAGCACAGGTCAGAGGAGAGCTGCAACCACCTCATTCATTCATTCATTAAGATAGATAGATAGATGATAGATAGATAGATAGATAGATAGATAGATGATAGATAGATAGATAGATGATAGATAGATAGATAGATAGATAGATAGATAGATAGATAGATGATAGATAGATGATAGATAGATAGATAGATAGATAGATAGATATATGATTGTGCCATTTTATAAACCAATTATTGATTATTATTATTGATTAATTATGAAAGTAACATTCATCGACTTCAGAAATAATCGTCTGTTGTAGCTCTGACTGAGCGTCCTCACTCAGTCTGTCCAAAGTGTGTTGGAGGCTGAAGTAATGACGCTTCTCACCTGTAGAGTATGAGTGGTTGCTGTCTGAGTGAAAGGAGTGTGTGTGTGTGTGTGTGTCACATGGAGCCGACTCATCTGGAACAGTGTGTTTTCATGAGGCTTGGTGGACGTTATCACTGTGAGGTTCCTCTCTACTTCTCCCTGGATGGACACATTCACACAGGAAGTTTCTCTTTTTTAGGAATAAGAATTATCGATCCCCAAAGGGAAATTCATTAGACTGGCAGCTCCGAAGCATTAGCAGCCTGATGGCTTCAGGTCCAGAGGATCTTCTACAGAGAGAGGAGCATCCTCCACCTCCATGTTCTGCTCCATCCAGGTGTTATGGAGTGAATGGTCCCAGTTGTTCAGATGGACTCCAGCATCTCCAGAGCTTCATCTCTCCACCACATCCCAGTGGATCCATCAGGAACATGACTGAGGTCTCCTGATCTTATCAAAGAGCCTCAGGATGTTCAGTCTGGATCCAGCAGCAGCTCCATGGAGAACTCCACATGGAGGTGGTCCTGGCTGGATGTTCTCCAGGACTGTTCTCCTCTCTGAGTCTCCACCAGTATCTCCAGCTCATCTCTCTGGTTGGACACAGAGTTGATGTTTCCCATGATGACTGAGGCAGGGTTAGGGTTACCATGAAAACACCTCTTCATCTCAGCTGGAACAGGCTGGAGACATCCTCCAGACCTGAAGTCCAGTTGGAGAGCATCTCTGGCATATTTTGCTGCAGATGTCGTCTCCACAGGTGCAGAGAGACAGTTCCAGCCCCAGTGATTCTTCTCCAGCCTGAACCAGAGCGTCCTGCTCTCAGATCTGAGCTCTGTGAGTGCGTCACTCAGCATCAGAGGAACGCTGCACAATCAGAGCCTGTGGCCGGGGCCGGGGCCGGGGCCGGGGCCGGGGCCGGGGCCGGGGCCGGGGCCGGGGCCGGGGCCGGGGCCGCGGGGCAGGAAGGCAGCAGGCTGCTGCCCTCCTCCCACATCTGACCCGGGCCGGCTCGGCCCTCACACACACACCGCCTTTCAGGCCGAGACGTGGGGGGGTCAGGGTGGCAGCTGCCCGCAGCAGGATGGTTACTGTCCAGTCTTTACCTTTGGTTTCATTTATTCTGTGGAGCTCTGTTATTTCCCAGCTGATCTGAGGTCTGTTGTGTGGTTGTGCTCTTTAGATTTAGTCACAAACTGCGACGGTTTAGTGAGTTGAGATGTGTTGGTGGTTTCAGCTGGAAGTGGAGACGAGGTCTTTGTTGGAATGTCTTTAAGAAGGGAAAGATACACCACATATACCCAGCAGCTATGTGGCCTAGACACTCTGGGATTAGAAATGAATGAATAGAAGAATGAAATAAAATCACAAGATGCCAACTGTGTTGAAACATACAAACACTTCACGTGTTTGTTTTCTGTTTGTTTGGCAGCTCGTCTGGAATGAGGCGATCGATCGACCAAACACACCTTTGTACTTTCTGAGAACAGATTCAGTCTGACCCTGAGCATGGCCGGAAGTGAGAGCAACTACTGGGCACAGCACGACTACAACAGGTAGGAGGAGGTGGAGGAGGAGGAGGGGGAGGAGGTGGAGGAGGAGGGGGAGGAGGGGGAGGAGGAGGGGAGGGGGGAGAGGCGACGTATGTTCTGTTAAAGCATACATGTTTGCTGGTTCACACATAATGACTGACTTGTGTAGGTTTATATACAGGAATGATTTACACACACACACACACACACACACACACACACACACACACACACACACACACACACACACACACACACACACACACACACACACACACACACACACACACACAGAGGCTGGTGTGAACTCCTCCTGCTTTTGTCTGTTCTCAGAATGTGTTTTCGTCTGAGCGCCGACATGGAGCCCAACCTGCCCGAGCCCCAGCCACAGACGCCCAAGGAGTTCAGCTGTGAGTGTGACCGCTTCCCCCACAACGCTCCAGCACAGGGAGCGGAGGGAGCGGAGGGAGCGGAGGGAGCGGAGGGAGCGGAGGGAGCAGCTGGAGCGCAGGGAGCTTCAGCCTCCGCTGGCCGGCACGTCTGAGCGGTGTCTGGCGCTCAGGGACAGCGGGAGGGGTTCTGAGGGGACGGATGCTCTGGAAACGTGGGGTTAGAAGTTAACTGTGGGAGTGAGAATCAGTGAAGCATTAAACGCTCCGCTGAACGTCCCTCCACGTCCTCTACGCTGCGATCAAAATGAGAATGTTACTGAAATTACTGTTTGCACTGCAGATCATTTGGTTCTCACCAAGATTACAAAGCGTAGACTTAGAAGTGTTAGATGATTTACCTCACTCACTAAAGATCAGAGATTCAGCGCTACACATCTTCTTTTAAGAATCGTTTCTTGCTGCATGGACAGATAACTTCACTTGTTTCGAGTTCCTTTTTATTCAGATTTCGTGTTTTTATCTCGTTTTTAGACGCTTCTTTTTCACTGACGAATAAGACTGAGCTTGAAAACACTGAGCACCTCATGCAGCAGCTGTTGGTCAGAGAGTCTGAACAGAGCTCTGGTTCATTTGATTAAAGTTGCTCTGATGGGGTGAAAAAAACTTGTTTTGAGTAAAGAAACAACGTTCAGGTGAGGAGGAGGAGGAGGAGGAGGAGGAGGAGGAGGAGGAGGAGCAGCAGCTGCTCCCCAGAAGGCCACAGGGCAGCAGACTGACCTGCCTGCAGATAGAGGAGGTTCCGCTGTTAATCAGCCTGTTGTGGCTGATGTTTGACGAGGACGCTGATAGGTGGCGAGATGTTTTCTCCACGTCTGACCTCAGTTCCTGTGAGATACCTTCAGTGGAGCAGCAGCTCCCACACACACTCCAGCTCTACACCCGGGTGTTTTTATCTCACTGCAAGTTGTTTTCCATGTTTCTTCCTCTGAGAGTTGCTTCTGTGCTGAAGGAAACAACACTGATAGGAAAAGCAGAGATATCCTGGTTCACAGAGGAGCTCGGGATTACTCCATGCCAGTTCTTTAAAGGAGACGAGAATGAGAAACCACTGTAATGACCGTCTGTTCTCATCTATGTAGAAATGTCAGAGTTGAAAAAATCCTGAGTATGAGGCTGCAAAAAGCAGTCTGCAGCAGTTTGTGGTGAAACATCAGTGTCTCTGCTCCTGGTTCCTCCTCAGTCTCTGGTTCCTCCTCTGGTTCCTCCTCAGTCTCTGGTTCCTCCTTTGGTTCTGGCTCCAACATCAGGCTGGATGTGGAGCATCGCTCCACAGCTGCAGCAGAGCTCCAGTTAGCACTTAGTGCAGGAGAACAAGCTGAGCAGTCACAGTTCCATAGCTTCTATGTTAACAGCAGAGAAGGAGGACAAACTCGAGGTCTCTAAACATGTGATGTTTGTCTCCTCTCCAGGCTCCTTCTCCGTCTCGCAGCCTCCTCTCTGCTCCCACTCTTTCCGGCGGAGCTCTCTCAGCGCTCTGCGGCCTCACGAGGGCGACCAGGTGGTTCCGTCCTCCCACCGGTGGTCCCTGTTCGGGGTCCAGAGAGGAAACAAGCCGCTGCCGCCGCCGCCGCCCGACCCCGAGGACCTGGGCTGTGACGAGGCGGCCGACAGCGAGGTGGAGTTCTTCACCAGCGACCGCCGCCGCCTGCTGCCCAAGAGCTGCCCCAAGGCCGCCTGCCGGGGGCTCGGCCGGGACCACGGCCAGGTCAACATGGCCTTCCAGGAGAGCTGGGCGGGGCCGGAGGGGGCGGGGCCTGTGGGGGCAGGGGGCGGGGCCTTCTCCTGGCCGGGCAGAGAGGACGCGGCAGCGGGACGAGGAGGGGGAGCGGAGGTCTGGTCCCCGCCGCCTCTCAGAGACCCTGACCGTCTCTGCAGGAAGAACTCTTGGCATACCTCGGGCCCCTGGTCCTCCGGCCCCAAACCCCAGGTGCCCCCCCGGGTGCCCATCCCCCCCAAGACTAAGACTTCGGGCACCACAGAGGAGGACAAGCCTCCTCGGATTCCTCCCCGGATGCCGCTGGTGCCGCCCTGCCCCCCCCGCACCCCCAGCCCCAAGAGTCTCCCCATCTACATCAACGGCGTGATGCCCCCCACCCAGAGTTTCGCTGCTAACCCCAAATATGTGAGCAGGGCGCCGCAGAGCGACAGAGGGCCCCCCGCAGCCCAGCTCACGCCCTGCATCGTCCCCATCCTGAAGGACGGGCGGCAGGCCAGCACCACGCACTACATCCTGCTGCCCCCGGGCCAGGGGCGGGGCCACGCCAGGGGGCGGGGCCTCCCTGAGCAGAGGGCGGAGCCGGGCGGGGCCAGATGAGAACACTGAGGTGGAGAGAGAATCTGTGACGTCTCCGAGTGTTTCCGCTGAACTTTTTACCGCTCAGTATTTAACGCCGTCCCCTCGAGCTTCATCCTGACGGCTGGTACGGAGCCTCGAGTTCCATCGGGGGGCGGAGCTTCACTTGTTCACACAGAAGAGTAACGCACAAGCAGAGGTGGCCAAAGTACTCGCATTCTGTACTAAAGTAGAAGAACACACACTCTGGTGAAAGAAGAAGTAGATTCAACTCCTTTACTCAAGTGAAGTCAGAAAGTAGAGGCACTGAATGAATGAAAATGAAAACTGAAAAAAACTGAAAAACTTTCTGTGCGCACAAAATGGGATTGTTTTCTTATTTTATGAGCAACTTGCACAGTACCAGAACCAGAACAATGAATGAATGAATGATCACTGGACACAGCCTGTTTGCTGCAAGTTAAATTTCATGCATTGAACTGACCAGAAGTCGTGTATGAGCACCTGCATGTTGACAAAGCAACAAGCATATTTTGAAAAGCATAAAGTACAGAAAGTTCTCCTTTAGTACAGTAACAAAGTATTTGTACTTTGTTCCATCTCTGCTTACAAGACAATTTACTGTAGATGTGGAAACGTCTCCTAGACATCATCTGATGGGCAGAACTCAGCTGAACAAGTTATAGTTTAACAACAAACACAGTGCAGTGTGTGTGATGGTGGAAAGTTATTATTTTATGTGCACAAGACTTTCAAAACTCTCCTGATGGGCCCTGAGGGACTCGGTAGTTCCACCAGTCATGGGGAAATATTTACCTCCTGTTAGCATCGCGTATGTTTACTGAGATTCTGCAGCTTTCTCACAGGGAAGATCTCCCTTCATCTTCATGTTGAAGTCTCAACAGCCCAGCTCTCACATCACTAAAGCCGGCCGAGTTAACGCTTCAGCCCTCCCAGCAGAGCAGCTCGTTACTGTACGTACAAGCTGGGCTTGTACCGGACCCTCCGCCTTTTATGACAATGCTGCTTGAAATCTAAAGTATAAAGAAGTGATGGTTTTACTGTTTTGTTTCTGAATCATTCCATATTAGGTTTTATGATTAATTTAACGATGCACCGAGTGGCTGATTACATTTTTTTTTTGAAGAACGACAGACACAAACAGTCCAGGAAGCTCTGAGCTGTGTGACCTCTGACCCAGGCCGCAGCGCTGCAGCTGCAGCTCCAGGCCCGCAGGTCCTGCAGCGCTGCAGCTCCAGGCCCGCAGGTCCTGCAGCGCTGCAGCTCCAGGCCCGCAGGTCCTGCAGCTCCAGCTGCAGCTCCAGGCCCGCAGGTCCTGCAGCTCCAGCTGCAGCTGCAGCGCTGCAGGTCCTGCAGCGCTGCAGCTCCAGCTCCAGGCCCGCAGGTCCTGCAGCGCTGCAGCTCCAGGCCCGCAGGTCCTGCAGCTCCAGCTGCAGCTCCAGGCCCGCAGGTCCTGCAGCGCTGCAGCTCCAGCTCCAGGCCCGCAGGTCCTGCAGCGCTGCAGCTGCAGCTCCAGGCCCGCAGGTCCTGCAGCGCTGCAGCTCCAGGCCCGCAGGTCCTGCAGCGCTGCAGCTCCAGCTCCAGGCCCGCAGGTCCTGCAGCGCTGCAGCTCCAGCTCCAGGCCCGCAGGTCCTGCAGCGCTGCAGCTCCAGGCACGCAGGTCCTGCAGCGCTGCAGCTCCAGGCACGCAGGTCCTGCAGCGCTGCAGCTCCAGGCCCGCAGGTCCTGCAGCGCTGCAGCTGCAGCTCCAGGCCACAGGAACAGGAAGTCTGCAGCAGCCCGCAGAGTTCAGACCACATGACTGAAACCTCGTTATCACCCTCGACCCATCCACAGCTCTATTTTTCTATGTATGAAGAACACTAATCGCTCATCATTAATGTCTATGATGCTGTTCCAGGTTTGTACATCAGTTGTGTTTTTGTACAGAGGAGCACAGGAGATCTGTAGTTTCCAACTTCTGTCCATCGATAAACTTTGTGTGTAGCTCAACTAATGTACATTGGGTCAAACCCGCAGACGGGAGTGTGTGTGTGTGTGCGTGTGTGCGTGCGTGTGTGCGTCTGTGTCGTTGGAAGTTGTGTTACATTGACACTGATGAGGTTCAGACTCGTGTTTACAAGCCTCAGAACAGCGGCAGGAAGTTGGAAGCTCTCATGAAGGTCCTGTCCTGTTTAGAAGTTCACTGTTGTTTGTGTTCAAAGTAAATCATTGTAAAATCGTTTTAATCTATTTATAGAAATAAAGTAACTTATTCCTTCTAGAAGCGGCTCATTGTCCTTGTTTCTCCATTCACCCATCGGAAGCTGTTCCAGGACGTCTGTGGCCATAAAAAGCATCAAAAGTTGATGAAATCAGTTTTGGGAAAATAAAGGCCCTTTAAAAGGATCAAACAGTCTTTATTGCTTCTTATTATCCATTAAATGTTGGAATCCAGCTCTTTCCAAATAGTTTGACTACAAAGAGTCTGGTGTATGATTATTAGGATAGGGATTATTTTAACCAACTTTACCTTTGGTTTCATTGATTCTTTGGAGCTCTGTTCCTTCAGCTGATCTGAGGTCTGTTGTATGGTCGTTCTCCATAGATGTAATACAAAGTCTGACTGTTTCATGCGTTCAAGATGAGTTGCTGCTGGTTACAGCTGGAGACGAGCTCTGAAAAGGAGTTGAAGTTTACTGAAGGATTCCTGCAGACTGTGTATTAATATTCTGAGCAAAGGTTTTGAGACATTTTTTCTATCTTACACCCTCAGTGAAACATCGTCCTGCATCTAGATTATGAGGTGGTAGTTGAAAGTTAAAAACCCCAAATGGATGTGACACACAACCTGCCCAAGACGTGTAGACGCACTGGAAATTATTTGGTTCTAAGCAAGATTAAAAAAAAAGTGTTTGATAAATGAAATTATTTTAATTATGAGTTTAAATCAGACAGTTCACATCTTATTTCAAGAAATCTTCGTAAGTGAAATCATCTCTGCACAGACAGACACTTGTTTGCTTTTTCCTCAGATTTCAGGTCTTTCTCTGTTTCAGACAGTCTTTCTGAAGACAACAAAAAGAAAAGCGAAGCTGAAGTTTCTGGAACTACTTTGGAGCATCAACAGAGTGGAGGAGCTGGAGGACGAGCTCCTCCACCTCAAACCAAACGCCTTCACTCAGTTCTGCTGCTTCTTCACAGCGATTCTGCAGCTGGACATGCAGACCGGCGCCTGAGTCCTGCCTGCAGGCCGCACGTCTCCACGCTCCTCGTGGCCTGGCCAGACCAGGCCAGGCCAGGCCAGGCCAGGCCAGGCCAGGCCAGGCCAGGCCAGGCCAGCCAGGCCAGGCAGACCAGGCCAGGCCAGGCCAGGCCAGCCAGGCCAGGCCAGCCAGACCAGGCCAGGCCAGGCCAGCCAGGCCAGGCCAGGCCAGGCCAGGCCAAACAGGCCAGCCAGACCAGGCCAGGCCAGCCAGGCCAGCCAGGCCAGGCCAGACCAGGCCAGCCAGACCAGGCCAGGCCAGCCAGGCCAGCCAGGCCAGCCAGACCAGGCCAGACCAGGCCAGCCAGGCCAGCCAGACCAGCCAGGCCAAACAGGCCAGCCAGGCCAGCCAGACCAGGCCAGGCCAGCCAGGCCAGCCAGGCCAGGCCAGACCAGGCCAGGCCAGGCCAGACCAGACCAGGCCAGGCCAGGCCAGCCAGGCCAGGCCATACCAGGCCAGCCAGGCCAGGCCAGGCCAGGCCAGGCCAGCCAGACCAGGCCAGGCCAGGCCAGGCCAGGCCAAACAGGCCAGGCCAAACAGGCCAGCCAGGCCAAACAGGCCAGGCCAAACAGGCCAGCCAGGCCAGCCAGACCAGGCCAGCCAGGCCAGCCAGACCAGGCCAGGCCAGGCCAGCCAGGCCAGACCAGGCCAGGCCAGGCAGGCCAGACCAGACCAGGCCAGCCAGACCAGGCCAAACAGGCCAGCCAGGCCAGCCAGACCAGGCCAGGCCAGGCAGGCCAGACCAGGCCAGGCCAGGCCAGGCCAGGCCAGGCCAGACCAGACCAGGCCAGGCCAAACAGGCCAGGCCAGGCCAGGCCAGGCCAGCCAGGCCAGGTCGCCATCACAGGGCCTACGTGTCTACTCCTCTTCTTCAGAATCAGGAATTTGTTAGACTTAAATCAAAGTGGCACAGAAAACAGTGAGATCTACGATGAAATGATTCCTTGTGCTTGCAAAATAAGTTAAAAAAAAAACAATCAAATAAAAGGTTTTTTTAGTCCCTCACCCTGCCCCCCCCCCCCCCCTCCCTCAGTCCCTCCCCCCTGCAGGTCCTTATGGGCCGTGTTGAGCTGAGGCCTGTGTCCCCCAGGCTGGGCCCCGGCGTCTGTCGGGGGCCCCGGGGCCGAGATGCGAGCGTCTCTACCGCCAGGCCCGGTTCAGCAGTTTGACTTCGGCCAGGCGTTTACTGATCATGGTGGCGAAGAAGAGGGCGAAGAGGACGCTGCTGATCAGCATGTAGTCGTAGTCGTCCTTCAGGACGTCAAACTGCTTGGACGGATAAACACGCGTCTGGTAGATGTCCAGTCCATACGCCACCACCTGCAGAAGCAGTTACAGATCCTGTTACAGATCCAGTTACAGAAGCAGGAGCACAGGCCAGGCACTTCAGACTGCTGCACGCCACAGATTCCATGAGGTTCCTTCCCTGGGTCTTGTGTTTTTACCTACAGTGTAAATACATTGTTGGTGACTCACCAGACATGTGGACTCCAGGCCTGAGGGGGCAGTATAGATCCCTCGCACCCTCGACACAGTCTGGTTGTAGTTGATGAACCACTCTGTGCGAATCAGAAGCTCGGGGGCGTATGGGATCAGGTTCTCTTCTCTGAGGATGGAGTGGGAGAGTTGTAGATGTGGAGCCAGAAGAAGATCAGTCAGAGATAGAGAGAGAGAGATGGAGAGAGGACTCACCTGCTCTGCTCAGACACGATCTCCGGCCTCCGAGGGTCCAGGAACATCTTGGGCAGAGACAGAATTCCTCCCGAGGGCAGCCCGACTGCAGAGAGGAGCCAAACAGCACGTCAGAGCCAAGCGAGAGTTTGTTGGAGAGGCCTGAGGAGCTCAGAGAGCTTCACTGCTGCTCCTCTTCACACACATTGGTTTGTAACACAGAATAAACTAAAGCTATATAATAAGCTTAGACATAGGCGCCATAAGCTCCTATATAAGTGAAGAGCCAGGGGCGATACCATCAATAACAACCACCAACAACCAGGTGTTGTAACAGTGTTGGGTCTGATGTGGGAACACCTGCTTTCAGCTCTGGAGATGTCCAAGCTCCTCTGACCAGTGCCTGTGTTTCTAACTGCTGCACTACCTCACTGTGCTGTGGCTCGCTGAACTACTGTGAACTTTCTGTCTGTACTTCACGTTGTGCTGCTGAGCTCCAGGCCAGGAGGATGGGATGTGCGTCTCAGTGTTTGTGCTGAGACGGGCCGACAGGGAGCAGGGTGGCTCACCGAGCAGGTGCCGGCTGGTGATGCCCTTCTCGGTCAGCGTGGCCTCCAGGGTGGAGATGGCTGAGGGGAAGATGTAGGACTGCTGCAGGACCTGGGGGGGGTGGGGCCGGTCCAGAGAGCTGAACACCGTGCTGTTGTACAGCTCCATCCCCTCGTACAGCTCGATGACGGAGAACTCGTTCCTCCGAGACTTGGTGCTCCAGTACTCGTACTGCAGACAACAGAGCAGGAGGTCAGGGCTGAGGCGGGAGGCCAGTGTGAAGTCTGTGCTGTGGTCTGTGTCGCTCACCACCACCCAGTTCTCAGAGTGCACCACGTGCACCGGGCCGCGCGCCTTCCTCTGCACGGCCTCGTGGATGATGCGGCCGGTGACGCCGTCCACCAGGAGGATTCCCACGAAGCTGCGCTCCTGGTGGCCGTCCAGGCTCTCCGTCACCACCGCCAGCAGGTTGGGGTTCAGGTACTGAGAGGAGACACAGGACAGAGCTGGGGGGCAAGGGCACAACTCACACGCTTCTCTACCATCTTTTACCTTTTCCAGCCTCAGATTAACCATTCACCATCAAAGCATTCAAAGCCACTTTTGAAAAGTATTTTAAACCAAAATAGAAATGAGATGAAAAATCATAAATATCTTCTGTTCCTTTACTCCTCTTCGAGAGAAAACGGAGTGTTGTTTAGGGAAAACAGGCCTTCACAGATCTCAACACTAATCGATCAATGGAGGGTAACTGAAAACAAAAATGATCATTTGTTGCAGCCCACAATACCTTAAACAGGACGTCAACACTTTAGTTTCTCACAACAGTCCAGAAGTGGGACACTGTCTATTCACATCACCGATATGAAGACATAAAGAGTTAAAGTGCAGGTGTGCTCTGAAGGCCAGCGTAGCGCGACAGAATGGGACAGAGGTCACAGGTATCTGGAGCGTTGAGCTGCAGTCTGGGCAGGGGAGCAGCAGATGGGAAATGACTCCCAACTATTGAAAACATGTGTCCTGATCCTCAACGGGCTGCACATGAGCTCATGAAGCAGGCAGTAATCAGGAGGCTGCTTCACAGCCTCTGCTCTGCCATGAGAGGCTAACAGGAGCCAGAGGCAGGGCCCTGCACCTGCAGGCCCCGCTGGGCCACTCTGCTGGGAGCAGCCAGGTTTGGGTTCCGGGCTGGAACCAGCATCATGAGGCCTCGGCAGAGCGCAGCACTACCAGAAAAGAAAACAGGCTTCATATTTATTATGAGTCAGGGCTGGAAAGGCCGTGATTCACTGGGGAAATAGTGACACCGAGCGCAGGGTTTCTTGGAAAGATGAGTTTTCAGCCGACATCAGAGGCCGGGGAGTGAGGCTGAGTTTCTGACTGGCATGGGAACCAGAGCGGTCCAGACAGCGTGGAGCGCGTCCAGCAGCAGTCGGAGCAATGAGATCACTTTCAGAGCCTGTCAACAGGCCACAGCACTACTGAGGCTCTGTGGGAGGGAGCAAACCTTGTAGAGGACGCTGCGGTCGCCCATCACTCTGCCCTGCGAGTGGACGTGTTCGTTGGGCCTCTTCCCTTTGACCGAGATGATCTTCTGCACTTCTGTGGGGATGACCACCTCCCAGATCAGCTCGGTTGACAAATCCTGTGCCAACCAAAGCACCCAGCGTTATTCTGCGGTTGGATGTGAAAACAGATTCCAGGCTCGTGTGCAAAGAGCTTGGAAGGCGGCTCACCGTCTGCAGCCTGTAGCCAGACAGTCTTCCCTGGCTGGAGTCCACCAGGTAGAAGAAGATGGACGCAGCCATCTCCTGCAGCTGCTGCAGCACGTTCTTGGTGGAGGGAAACGCCGACACCTGTGGAAAACCAAAGAGGGTCCGCTTTGCCTGGTTGCCTCTGGCCGCAGTCTGTCATCATCTGGAGGAGTGCTCCGTGTTTACAGGCTGAATCACAGCGCTACAGGACACACTGTCTGTGCTGGCAGCTGCTGCAGGATGTTTACACTGTGCCACTGACCTTGTACTGGTCATCAACCAGAAGCAGGACTTTAGCGTAGTCCTGGTCCATGAGCGGCAGCATGAGCGACTGCAGGATGGGCTGAGGCAGCGCGGGCGGGCTGATGTGACTCTTCTTCCCAAAGATGGGGTTAAAGACGTGGAGCGAGGCCAGGCCTGTCTCCTGGACGGAGCAACAGAAAGAAGGGATGATGAACACTGGGGGGACTTCAGGAAGCTCCGGTCCGGCTCACTCGGTCTGGCTCTTCAGGGCTGCTGCGCACCTTGTCTTTGATGAGCAGCGTGCACTGTGGCGGGTGAGGGAAGTGTGCGGTGGTCCGCTGCACCATCAGTTTGAAGGCTGCGTCGGCCGGGACGTCGTCCAGGTAATGTCTCCACAGGATGCTGCCGGTCTTACTGTCGATCCCAAAGAGCTTCAGAAGAACAAGATGGAAGCGATCAGGATGGAGCTGCAGAGGCCGTCTCCTCAGCGTTTATTAGCGTTTCTAATCCACAGACCACACTGGACACTCTGACCTCACCCCACCGTACCTTCCCGCAGGCCGTCACCATCACCATCATCTTCTGCAGGTTGAACTCGTCTCTCGAGAGGTTCTCGATGGTCACCTCATTCTTGATTTGACTGCGTGGCTTCCGAGCGTCGTAGAACAGCTTCCAGAGGTGGGCGACCCAGGCCTGCAGCAGGATGAGCTGCGAGGACAGTCTCTTCATCACCATGGACATCAGGCCGTCTGGGAACATCACACAGTCACAGAACACTGCATCACTGCCACTTCAGTCCATTCACAGTCTCTGACAGCTCGGAGGAGTCACAGCTCATGGAATCGCTCTTCAGTGCTGATTCGCACAGCAAGATGAGGGCGGATGCATTTAAGAGAGGAGTCATGCTTTAGCCTTGAAGAATTATCATGCAGCTAATTCTAAGAGAGAGACCGACTTCAGGAGAGCGGAGAGAAGTATTACCTTGAATGGCTGAGTGAGTCCGAGTGCAGCGGTAAAAGCAGAACACAAAGAGAGAGTGAAGCGACAGCGGAGCCTCATCAGGCCTAACAACAATGACCTGCAGCTGCAGAACAGCTGGAGGCACAACGACAGTGGAAGCAGCACTGCAGAAGAGCGTGGCACCATCAGCTACTTAGTAGTGGTTAACAGCAGACACACACTTGACCAGGACTCAGATCACTGCCTCAGGTTTCTCTGGCAGGTGTACATGTTGGAGAATGCCTGAGTCAGACTGAAAATGCAGCAGTGGATGTGTGTCTGGAGCAGGCTGGTTTCCCGGTGGGATTCTGGGCTGATATTTACCGGCCTTCTTGCCGAACTCTCCCTCCAGCTCGGCCTGCGTTCCTGTGAGAGGCAGATCCACCATTTCCATTGTCACCACATCTGACAGGGCCTCCTCTCGTGTCCACATTACACGCCCTGGAAAACAAGACTCATAATTGTTCTGTAATCATTCATTCCACCTCCCACACCCTGTGACAGTATGCAGTTTGTGTTGACGTTTTCCAAAAATTACAACATCAGACGTTTTTTCATTTCTTTCCTCTCCCCGTGCTTGTGGAAGGGCCCGGATTATGTGAACGTTATGAAAACTGAGAGGCTGCTTGTGCTCCACCCAGTGGTCAGAGGTTGGCAGTATTGGCGATGATTAAGAAGTGAAACAGCCA
The DNA here is from genome assembly GCA_029224185.1 of Karalla daura. NCBI lineage: Eukaryota > Metazoa > Chordata > Actinopteri > Chaetodontiformes > Leiognathidae > Karalla > Karalla daura. Next base: position 326,794 of record CM055193.1, on the reverse strand, counting down.
GATGTTATCATGAGGCAAAGCGTGGCTCACTGCTCTCGTTTTGGTTCGGAAAGATGTGTTGAATCCCCGGAGTAAACACAGTGACACATGCACCAGCTATTTCACCTGTCAGCTCTGGGAAACAGGCTGGAAACCTCCAGACATCTCAGACAGTCCTCCTCCACTCATCTGCACCAGAGCAGAGCAGCCTCCCTCTCGTGCTGGAGCACAGTTTTGGCATCTGACCGTTTCAAACTGTTTATTCAGTCGGGTCCTCCGACCACAAGCAGGGATTTAAAACGATCCCACTCTGGCGCCTCTCAGTGGTGGAATAGCAGAAAGACGCTGGCATAGATGTCAATGAACAACAGACCTAGCACAGATACGAGAGTGTGTGGCTGTACCTGGCTGCTGGAGGAAAGTGAGTGTGTAGTCCTCGGTCTGCACCATGACCCTGTAGCCAACAGCGTCGTCCTTCTTCAGGAAGGCCTGAACGTGTAGCTGGAAGACAGAGTCCAGGACGTATTACAAGGCCACAACCTCATGCTACTCTCAGAGCGTGTTGTGTGGCATGAGCTCTGAGGGTGACCAGGAGGAACTCTGGACTCACCCTCTCTGGTTTCCCAACATTAGGATCCAAGGTGAAGATCAGTGTTGTGTCCAGAAGTCTGCGTCCAGTGTCTGCATTGAAGAGGTTCAGACTGCATGCCTGTGGGACGGCAGGGAGACATGTCCACACAAAAATGCACATCTGAAGACATGACCCGAGGGCAAGGTGCAAGATTCTGGTATCACGAAGAACATCATCTCATGATCAATGCAACGACTACTGAAAACAGTGCAGTGGCTGCTGACAAGCAGAGGAATAATATAGACGGGGATATTTTCCAACAACTCACCGTTTTATTTTTGGGAGACATGACAGCAGCAACAGTTTTATCTCCAGCGGTGGCAAAGGAGACCAGCATGGCCTGTGGATGGGGACAAAGCCATCGTCAACTCAACATTTTAGGGAGGCGAACAAAACAAGGCGTTCAGCGGTTACGCACGGGCTTGAAATCCCGGAGTGTGGTGATGTGGCCGTGGCTGAGCTGCAGCAGCAGGAACTGCTCTGGACCGAGCTGGAGGAAGAACTCTGACAGCGGGGGCCGGGCTGCGCTGGGCTGAGTGGACACCAGCACGGGCTGGAAGCCTGGGGCGGCCTCAAGCCCCAGAGACTGGGAGAGGAAACAGATCAGGAGATTCCTCATTCAGAGAGAGAGAAACTGTTCCAGGGTGCTGAGAAAGAGTGAAGCAGGAGCTAGTCCTGTCCCATCATCCGACAGCAGAAATACACGCGGAAAATGGCACAAATGTTGGTTCGTTGTCATCGGTGGATACCTGGAGGGGGATCTGGGTCATCTGAGGCTCTGCATGCAGGTCGAGCATGTTCAGAGACAGAGTCGCAGGATCGACACATGTCAACATCCCTCTGCCGATCACTGCACAGCTGGCCTGGATGTTGGACAGCCACGGAGCCTCCACAGAGGTCTGAGGATGACAAGTCACAGTCAGACCTCAACCTTTAACTGACACCGAAGAGGCATGATGACAGACTTGAAATACAAATCTCAGATCTCAATCAAAACAACATATATACATTAAGAAGTAAGAAATACACTGACAATGTAAAATATGACTAAATGGGAGTGGAGCTAATAATATGTACCGTAGCCGTTTGTTATTCTGACAGCCTCTGAGTGATAACTACACTGACTACTCCAATGAGTCTGGATGAAGCTGGATTACCTGCTTGATTATTTCTCCATCCTCCAAACTGTAAACAACAATGGCAATGTGGGAATGCGGAACAATTCCCAGCACAAACACTTCCCCGTTGCCGTCAGAATACACAGTCTGGTACTCCACGGTCTCACTGCAGAGGCAAACACACAGTTCATCAGACCCAACGCAGAGTGGCCCCTGGCTCCATCTACAGGGCCCGGCATGTCAGGATGGTCCTTCACTTGCCTGTCTGGCAGGTTTTCTATCCATTTCTGATGGCCGTTGGAGAGGTAATGGACAGAGAGGATGGATTTCTTCAGAACGGCCACGTGCTTCACATGCTCCTGATGTCCAATTAAACACGCTGCCTGAAAACTGAAACGCCAAACACAAGCCATGAATCGAATCAACCTGTGACAAGACCACAGACAATGCTGAACTTAAAGACTGCAGTGACCGTCACCTGCCAGAGTCCAGCACGATCTCCCAGTTCAGACCACCCACGTTTATCTCCCAGGAGCGAAGGAGGCGGCCGTTACCAACCACCAGCACCGCGTCTACGTTCACATTCAGGAGGGGCAGAGCGTGGGACAGATACCGTTAGCCAACATACATCTAAGTAATAGTACAGTCATGAAGGAAAGGATCTATACATTCCAGAGTTCAGCAGCAGGTGAGGCAAAAATGTGGGAAAAAAACCCTTCAATATCTACTCATTTCATAATAATTTCCACGATTTGTCTATTCATTTTCTTTTGTGATTTGTGTCGGTGTAAAAAGACTTCAAGGACACCTCATATTTTCACTATTGCACTGATGTGTTATTCACATTGTCAACAGAAACAGGACACTGGAACAGGTCAGTTCGTCTCTGATTTACCCACCTTGTCCATGCTGCAGCAGAGCGTCAATGCTTCCCTCTGGTCCAGTCTTATCCACATGTCTCCAGACTGTGTGAGACGCCACACAGAGACAAACGGCACATTTAGTCATGAAACATCCTCATGGCGCTTTACAGGTGCAAAGAAATAAATAATAAATACATTTTCCACAAAAACAAAAGGACAGCAAGGTTGAAGTGGTTCAAACCAACACTAGGAAAGCAGCAGTAAACAATGTTTTCAGCCCCGGGTTAGTTTGTGCCTCAACACCTCAGGTGTACAGGGAGTTTGTTCCACAGGTCGAGAGGCCCTGCTTGCTTCTGAGTCAACCTGTCCTTGACAACATGAAAGGGTCTGGATGCTAACATATCAAAATAATCTGAGGATGAATGTATGACCTAGTTTTTCTATGTCACATTAAGACAGAAATACTTAAATACGTGCATAGTTTTGAGATGACAATAAGCTGCTTTAGCAATAGCCTTTATGTGGCGGTTAAAACTCAGGTCTGATCCCAGAATTAAAATGAGATGTCCGGCTGGGTCTGTACTTTTTATTGTCATTGATCAGTCACTCACAGAGGTCTCCGGTCCGGGTGTTGAGAGCAGCGAAGACGTTATTCTCTGTGGCCACAAGAACCTTCTTTGAGGACTGAGAGTGGGAATCAAAGCTGGAGAAGAGGACTCTCCCTACGTACTGCTGCCTCCTGAGGACAGAGAAGAACAGGGTCAGAGGTCAGAAGCAGCAGGGGCGTGATCAGAAGCTGCAGGATCATCAAAGAAATTACTTAAATCGTTAAAAACATGCATCTAGGACTCAGTTCGACCCGAGGTAAAAAGTCAGAACAGCTGCAGATCTGACAGAAACTCTCTGGTCACCGTGTCCTCCGCAGAGACTCTGGTCGGGACAGTTTCGATTGTCTCCTCTCTGCTCAGCAAACATCATAATATTGAACCGATGAGCTGCCAGATCACACTGTCAGACTGACGGTTTCAGCCTCTGACACCGGCTCCTTCATACAGCTGGTAGCATTAGCATGTTAGCATTGAGGCATTAATTCGAGGCTCTGAGTAGAAACACGTTTATAATCCCGAGCCCTCTCACCAGTCAAACTTCCCCACTTGGTCCTCGAACACGGCCTCTACGGATAAACACAACAACAGCGTTAACTTCACACTCAGCAGGACTACTAGCTTAGCTTTAGCCATCGCTGCTGCAGCCTCGGCTAACTGGTCATTCAGTGGATGCCGGAAGTTCCTTTCAGTCTGCGGAGCGGGAGGTGCTGCCCCCACAGGCGAGAACTGCGCCAAGAAACTTTCAAGATGGAAACAAATCAAATCAAATGACATAAAATAAGGTGATACCTGTCAATAGAATCTAGAGCAAATATTAAACTTGTTGTTCCGTGCAACACATTCTCCTATTTCAAGAAAAACTGAAATTGTAATTTGACTTTTATTTATCGCTTGTGAGACATTGTTGGCTATTTCAGTGAAAGATTTATGAATTTATGAAAAAAGGGAAACACAAGGGAACAACCAATATTTCCAGAGCCAATGTGGCATTTTAAAATTGTCATTAATATTTGTTGAGGATTTTCTGGGTAACCATGTTTATACACAGTCTATGGTACCACTGCAGCGCTCCCGGGTTGGCCTGGTGTGTGGCCTGGTTTGTCATGGCACCGCTACAGCGATGCTCTGTGGTTAGCAGCGGTATTGCTATAGAGCCACCAGTAGATTACCAGTAGAAGCATAGACTGTGTAACTGCTACAGCGCCCCGTGTGGTTAGAGTTGGTACTGATGCAGCGCCCCCTGCAGTTTTTGTTGCTCTGCCAGTTTTTTTCAGCTGGACTTCAAGATGGCGTCGAGCGGAGGGGACGGGGAGCACGAATGGACCGCTGCGGTTCGGCCGCTGCTCTCAGCTTCGTACACCGCGTTCGAAACGAAGGAGCTGCCTCAGCTCATCGGCTCTATCATTAACAGGTACCCGACCTAGTGTCACTCAGATCCGTGTCTCCGGTGGAGGAAAACTCCTGCGGAGTTCCACCCTGGAGCTAGCTGCCTAGCTAATGGCTAGCGCAGGTCAATGGGAAACAGGCTAGCGGGCTAACGGTTAGCAACAGAAGTTGCAGTGGTATCGACGGTAGCTGAACGCTAAGTGGGTCAAGTTTCAGTTAAAAGGCTGTTAGAAGCGGTTTTGCCGGAGCTCAGACTGCGTGAACCCGGCCCTACGGAACCTAGTCTTGATCTGACCCGGACAGACCCGGACAGAGGGAGAAGGAGGGACTGAACAAATTCTGCTTCATCATTAGTGAGCTAACAGCAACACTAGCCGGGCAGCTAGCAGCAGGGCCTCGCTGGACACGGTTCCGATGGATTGGCCTGGGCTCAGGGACCAGAACCCGGCGGAGTTGCGAGGGAAGACCTGGGCCAAAGCCAGTTGGCTGATCCGGTGCTCCCGGAGCTCGTCACAGACTCTGGTGTCCGACTAATGACTCGAATTGTCCGGCTAATGTTTTTGCAGTTTGTTAGGGGGGCAGGGGTGCTGATTAATCATTATTGGTAACTAATCAATACCAGAGTAATGTCATAGATGTTCCTCGGACCGATCAGAGCCGAGGAAGCAGCAGCTACTCGGTGACTTGTGTTATCGGACTAAGGAGGAGTGTTTCTTTCCTTCTGTTCTTGTGACAAGTGTTTCGAAGGTATCGATCTATCGGTTATCACTATGCGTTGATCGCTCAGTCAGGTTGTGTGCTTCAGTCGATCCTGTAGAGATTCATGCCAAGCTCGTTGGCTTCTGTAAAACCCGGATTTGGTCTCAGGGGGGCGGGGGGTCATGTTGAGCTGCTGATGGAGCAGTGTCCGTAACTAATCGATACCAGAGTGATTCTTCAGACAGATCAGCCCAGGAAGCTGCTCAGCTACTGTCACTTATGTTGTCGGAACAGGAGTGGTATCGTCGTGCACTGATCGCTCAGTCAGCTGTGTGCTTCAGCTGATCCCAGAGCAGATTCATTTGCAGCTCGTAGGTTTCGTTTTCTGTCAAAACAGTTTTTTTGTCGAGGATTGCAGCGGCATTTCCTGCACCGTTTTCATTTGACGCTCATTTTGATACGTGCAGCAGGTTTTTAACGCCTAATATTATTCTTGCCAAAGCATCTCGATCTCGTTCCGATGTACAAAGAATATTAATCAAAATGACAATAAAGAAAACCCAAATGTAAGCAGTGACTGGGCCTGTTCACTTGTCCAGTTGGAGTATATTTTGAGCATTTGTATAGAAATGATGCAGCGAACGCAGGTCGATTATGATGAGTGAGTTCTCACGTGCAGCGTGCTCCACACAGACCTGGTTGGAGGTCAGATGATCTGAGCTTGTTGTTGTAGACCTCTGTGCCTCCAGCTGTTTGAAGGACATACAATAAGATCTTTAAAACTGATTAATGAACCACAAACTGTAGCTTTGGGTTACCTGAATAGATCAGTGTTGATGAAGGGAGAGTGTGTGATGTTTTTAATCTGCGCGCAGCCTGTTGTGGTTTCAGCCGTTTGTATGGAAATGCATTCATCGATGATGGTTGTAAATCAAGCAGAGAGGCTCCAGGTGTCCTCGTTTTCACAACTGTCGTCCTTCAGTCAGCAGCAGCTGACTGAAGGACGACGTGTTCTAGGTAGTTGGACCCGATGATTATCACACAACATTGTCCGTTCTGTCTCTAATAGAGGTGTTCTCTGTTACTTCTGCCATGGCTGTATTTCATGTGACTTTCTACATGTCGTCTGCAGTGAATCAGACATCCTGCACCATGACAAACAGTATGAGCCTTTCTACTCATCGTTTGTGGCTCTGTCCGCACACTACATCACCACAGTCTGTGGTCAGAGTACGTATCTTTCATTCACACTTAAGTATGACAGTAATAGCAAAGATTTGCCGGTTGTTCCCTCAGCTTCTTGCTAATGAACTTCCTTCCTTCCTGCTTGTAGTTCCTAGAAATCAGCTGCTGTCGGTCGCAGCAGCATGCAAAGTTTTGATAGAGTTTTCTCTGCTGCGGTTGGAGAACCCGGATGAGGCATGTGCAGTATCACAGGTGAGAGAACTGACTGTCACTCCTCTCTTTATGCATTAATCATAAACCAATGGATTCTTTTGATGGGTCAGATTTCTTTTTGAAAGGTCTTCTTAAAATTAATGGAAGTCTCATTTTTCATTTTTCTTCAGAAACACCTGATTCTTCTAATAAAAGGACTTTGCACTGGCTGCAGCAGACTAGATCGTACAGAGATTATTACTTTCACTGCTATGATGAAATCTGCCAAGTTGCCTCAAACCGTCAAGACCCTCTCAGACGGTGAGTGTTGTGTGAGACAACACGACGTACACAAGATCCTGATTCATTTGTCGAAAAATCATTAAGACTGGATCAACAATGAGATGATTTCCTGAAGTGACTGATGTGATTGATTCACAGTGGAGGATCAGAAGGAGTTGCCCAGTGCTGTGAACCCAGAGCTTCGACAAAAAGAAGTGCAAATGAACTTCTTCAACCAACTGACTTCAGTTTTTAACCCAGACCTTACCACCATCTTGGCCTCTCCATCAGCAGCACACATGCAGGTACAGGACGAGAGACTTCTCTCTCTGTCACTTTGTTTGAAGCCTGTCAAACCTTTGCTTTGTTGCTGAAATGGGTATTTCTCCACTCTCTTCTAGGCTGAGAGCGATTGCGATGACCAAACCACAGATCAAGCCATTCAGGCCAAAATGAAAAATGCCTTTGTCTCTCAGAATGTGTCAAGCTTACAGGAACTTGGTGAGTAGCTGCTGGTTCAAAGTATTTTCATGTCCCATTGTCTAGACTGTTTATGTCAAAAGCGTTTGATCACGTTTTGTCCTTCCACATCTAACCCCAGGTGGGTCTGAGAAGTTGCTACGAGTGTGCCTCAACCTGCCCTACTTTCTGCGCTACATCAACCGCTTCCAGGACGCTGTCTCAGCAAACTCTTTCTTCATCATGCCTGCCACGGTGGCCGATGCCACTGCTGTGCGCAACGGGTACGTTTAGCGGCATGGAAGCACGCTGCAGCCTGCATCACACAGCTGCAGCGTCACACAGCTGCAGCCTGCGTCACGCAGCTGCAGCCAGCATCACGCAGCTGCAGCCTGCATCACACAGCTGCAGCATGCGTCACACAGCTGCAGCCTGCGTCACACAGCTGCAGCCTGCACCACACAGCTGCAGCGTCACACAGCTGCAGCCTGCATCACACAGCTGCAGCCTGCATCACACAGCTGCAGCGTCACACAGCTGCAGCCTGCGTCACGCAGCTGCAGCCTGCGTCACACAGCTGCAGCCTGCATCACACAGCTGCAGCATGCGTCACACAGCTGCAGCCTGCGTCACACAGCTGCAGCCTGCGTCACACAGCTGCAGCCTGCATCACACAGCTGCAGCGTCACACAGCTGCAGCCTGCATCACACAGCTGCAGCCTGCATCACACAGCTGCAGCCTGCATCACACAGCTGCAGCGTCACACAGCTGCAGCCTGCGTCACACAGCTGCAGCCTGCATCACACAGCTGCAGCGTCACACAGCTGCAGCCTGCATCACACAGCTGCAGCCTGCATCACACAGCTGCAGCGTCACACAGCTGCAGCGTCACACAGCTGCAGCCTGCATCACACAGCTGCAGCCTGCGTCACACAGCTGCAGCGTCACACAGCTGCAGCGTCACACAGCTGCAGCCTGCATCACGCAGCTGCAGCCTGCGTCACACAGCTGCAGCCTGCATCACGCAGCTGCAGCCTGCGTCACGCAGCTGCAGCCTGCATCACACAGCTGCAGCCTGCATCACACAGCTGCAGCGTCACACAGCTGCAGCCTGCGTCACACAGCTGCAGCCTGCATCACACAGCTGCAGCCTGCATCACACAGCTGCAGCGTCACACAGCTGCAGCGTCACACAGCTGCAGCCTGCATCACGCAGCTGCAGCCTGCGTCACACAGCTGCAGCCTGCATCACACAGCTGCAGCCTGCGTCACACAGCTGCAGCCACCTCAGCCTGCGTCACACAGCTGCAGCCTGCATCACACAGCTGCAGCCCGCGTCACGCAGCTGCAGCCACCTCAGCCTGCATCACACAGCTGCAGCCTGCATCACACAGCTGCAGCGTCACACAGCTGCAGCCTGCGTCACACAGCTGCAGCATGCGTCACACAGCTGCAGCCTGCATCACACAGCTGCAGCGTCACACAGCTGCAGCCTGCGTCACACAGCTGCAGCATGCGTCACACAGCTGCAGCCTGCATCACGCAGCTGCAGCCTGCGTCACACAGCTGCAGCCGGCATCACACAGCTGCAGCCTGCGTCACACAGCTGCAGCCACCTCAGCCTGCGTCACACAGCTGCAGCCTGCATCACACAGCTGCAGCCCGCGTCACGCAGCTGCAGCCACCTCAGCCTGCGTCACACAGCTGCAGCATCACACAGCTGCAGCATCACACAGCTGCAGCCTGCATCACACAGCTGCAGCATCACACAGCTGCAGCCCGCATCACACAGCTGCAGCATGCGTCACACAGCTGCAGCCTGCGTCACACAGCTGCAGCCTGCGTCACACAGCTGCAGCCTGCATCACACAGCTGCAGCATCACACAGCTGCAGCCTGCATCACACAGCTGCAGCCTGCGTCACACAGCTGCAGCCTGCGTCACACAGCTGCAGCCTGCATCACACAGCTGCAGCCAGCATCACACAGCTGCAGCCCGCATCACACAGCTGCAGCCTGCGTCACACAGCTGCAGCCTGCGTCACACAGCTGCAGCCTGCGTCACACAGCTGCAGCCTGCATCACACAGCTGCAGCATCACACAGCTGCAGCCTGCATCACACAGCTGCAGCATCACACAGCTGCAGCCTGCATCACACAGCTGCAGCCTGCGTCACACAGCTGCAGCCACAGCTTGTTGTAGTAACTGTCAGTTTCACATTGTAATGTGAAACTATTATTAGCACAAAATAATGTGGTAATTTGACATTGTGACATGAGAAAAACATGAAAGGGTATTGTTTTAACAATTGATGTATGGATGTAATTGCCATTGATATAAATACAAACAAGTTGAAAGTCTTGTGCATGTTTCCTCAAGTCAGACATATACAAAATATGAATACGTGGAAAAGAGCCTTAAAAATATAACAAACACAATACAGTACGTACAGATGAGGAATGTTAAATATTGCACATAAGATTGCAATTGCACCCCATACCTTATGGGGTGATTCCTGGAGTGGGGTGCCTTTAGGTGCCAGTTGTATGTGTGTGTGTATGATAGAGATGTGTGGAAGGTTGTAGTTCACTAATGTTCAGTTCCTCACCCCTTGTGCAGGTTCCACTCCCTGGTGATAGACGTGACCATGGCGTTGGACACTCTGTCCCTGCCCGTTCTGGAGCCCCTTACCCCGGGCAGGTTGCTGGACATGACGGTCCTGGCTCTGAGCTGTCTCTATGCTGGTAGGGGGACCGGGGCAGACAAGCAGCAAGGGGCAGTGCTCTGCAGAGCAGCAGTGCTGTGTGAAGCGGGGCATGTCGAGCAGGAGCGAGCATTAAAGTGTTCTTGCCTGTTCCAGGTGTGAGTGTGGCCACGTGCATGGCCATCCTCCAGGTGGGCAGCGGCCTGCAGCTGCGCTCGGCCTCCACTGGCAGCAAAGAGGAGGACTACGAGAACGACGCAGCCACTATAGTCCAGAAATGTGTGAGTGTTATGGGTACAGCACTGTGTGTGGTCTTATGTTGCTCTACCATATTTTATTCTGATATATTGCAGCTTTGGTGTCTACTTGAGTTATTGACTTTAAATTGGGTTTTCATGTTTTTCATTTATTGTTTCTTTGATTCTACTAAATAAACTAAAGTGCTTTAGTTTGCCCATTTCTCTTCCTTTTGCTAGTGACTTGCTTGCATGTTGCTACTTGGACTCAGCCTGCTAATGTTGATGTTTATTGTCTTGACATGTTCAAAGAAGAGTTGAGATATGGTATAGTTGCTCAGCAGGTCCCAAGTCATGTTGTAGTCTCCTGTGTTGTGATTATGCATGATAAAAACACATATGAAATGGTAAAAAGTACAAACTTGATTTTGCAACAGCTGGAGATCTATGAGATGATTGGACATGCCATCAGTAACTCTCGCAGAGCTGGAGGAGAGGTGAGTACAGCTCGGCACCTGCTCACGTGCCACTGGTGGCTTCTCTGTGTTTGACCTGCTTGTTTCTACTTGTGCTGCAGCATTATCAGAACTTCCAGCTGCTGGGAGCCTGGTGCCTTCTCAACAGCCTGTACCTGATCCTCAACCTGAGCCCCACGGCTCTGGCAGACAAAGGGAAGGAGAAGGATCCTCTGGCTGCGCTGCGGGTCCGGGATATAGCTGCACGCACCAAGGACGGCGCAGGCTCGCCAAAGCTTGGTCCTGGCAAAGGGTAGATGTGCTGGGAACACTGGGGAGAGACGGCGTAAACCGCCAGCTCCACCTTTTATTCAGACTGAGACGACGCCCAGACAAAGAGCAACAAAATGTTTTAGTTGCTGTTGTGTCTTTTCTCTGGTCCTCAGACACCAAGGGTTTGGAGTTCTGTCCGTCATCCTGGCCAACCATGCCATCAAACTTCTGACTTCACTTTTCCAGGATCTTCAGGTTGAGGCTCTGCACCGGGTAAATGTACAGTTACTTTCTGTTCTTATAATCTAATCTCTCAGTACTGGAGCCGCACCACATGGTCATTGTAGTACCCCATATATCGTTCTACCTTCTTTACCTTCTTGTTTAACCGATAAGTTGTTTGGTGTCTGCAATGATGCTAAACAGTCAAAATAGTTCATTCCTATTTCAAAAAAGGCAAAATAAAAGATCAGAAAAGATTCAGTGCCTTTGTTTTTTTCCTCACCTCAACAACATTCATTGTTTTGTCATAGCAGAATAAAGAAACCAGAAAAAATTCTTATTGAAGGAGCTGAGATGAGAACATTTTTTAAAAACATTCTCAGAATTGAAGAAAAGAGCTGAAATGAATCATCAGTTATGAGAATAGTTATAATTTTATTAGCCACTTAATGGTAACTGAACTGATTAGTTGTCACAGCTCTACAGTGTACAGATGTATGACTCCAGTGTATCAGGAACCAGAGGTGTGTAGCACAAACATGTAACAAACGCATTCAAAGCTGTGCCCCCCCCCCCCCCCCCCCCCGCAGGGATGGGCGAGTGACGGCCCCCCAGCAGAGCTGAACATCATGGCTCAGAGCACGTCCATCCAGAGAGTCCAGAGGCTCATTGACTCTGTGCCTCTGACAAACCTGCTGTTCACCCTTCTCTCCACGTCCTACAAAAAGGTGCTGTGAGCGTCCGGTTGCAGCGCTGCCTCTCTACTGTCTCTTGTCTCTACATATGGGAGTGTTTGGCAGCCAAAGGATGGTGCATGAGAGCTGTTAGTTTTGGAAGTGCCCTGATCTTGTCCAGACGTGACTGCCAGTGAGTGTGCTCATTGAGACGTGTTGTTGCTGGCTCCTCCAGGCCTGCGTCCTCCAGCGCCAGAGGAAGGGCTCGGTCAGCAGCGACGCCAGCGCCTCCACAGACTCCAACACCTACTACGAGGACGACTTCAGCAGCACCGAGGAGGACAGCAGCCAAGGTACTACCAAGGATGCCACCGCTTCAGAAAGCCTCCTCAGAATGATCCATTCCAGAGAACTAGCAGCTGTAGGCAGCAAAACAAGTTCAAAACTCATCAGACCAGAATCCACTGCAGTGAAACAGGTGTCCCGACAGGAAGAGAGGCCACGTACAAGCTTCAACCACGCTCAACAAAAATGTCACTTTGGTATTAAAGTGTTGAATCAAACTAAGAACAGAGACCATGAATGATCACTATTCACTTCTAACATTAAGACACTACAGGAAATGACTTCCTGGCATCATCATCAGCCTGGAAGCTCCACGTTCATTCAGTGGAACTATCAGGGAGCTTCTACGCACCTGAAATGAACACGTCACACCCGTGTGCTCTTCATCTTGAGTAATGCCTCCAAGATGCTCTGGAGGTGCCTGTCCCTAAGCTGTGAGTGTAGAGGCTGCAGCTGTGTGTGAGGGCATCATCCCTGAAGCTGTCAGTGGATCAGTCAGTCAGGTCTCAGTGAGAAACACACTCTCATGTCACTATTTCCATCTGTGTCCCTTGATCACACAATGACAGTGTAGTTGACAGTGTCTACTATTTCAGCAGAAAGAAGACAGGAGAAGACAAGTGCAGCTTGTGTCTCAGGTCAGCAGCTTTCTGTCCTCAGGTCAAAGACTTGGTGTCCACTTCACTGTCATAGATTCATTTTGTTATTGTTTGTCTCACAACGTAGGCTCTGAGATGTGGCCCTAATAGCTTAGACAATGATGGAGCCACAGATGCAGAGGCTTTGGCAAAACAATGTCCCCTGCTCTCAAAGACGCTTTCAACACTGACACGAAACCAATTTTCAAAGTTTTGTCAAAGACGTCCATCTGTGACTCGCTGTGGTTCAATGGATAATACCAGTGGTATTGACATGTGGGTGCTCATTGTAGTTTGCTAGATCAGAACTGGGAGAGGAATAGAAAATGTTCACAGTGAGGGACAAACTAAATTTCTGCCTTTCCTCGGGTACTTTTAAGAGCAGTGTCCTAAGAACAATTCCACTGCTTTATCATGTCTGTGCCCCCTGTCGTGTCCTGTCTGCCAGATTGTTGTCTCAGTTCCGCTTGTTTACTTATCTTGCCCTGTTTGTCACTTCTGGGGTAAGTATTTCAGATTGTTGTGATATTGATCCTGTGATCATGAGATTTCCAAACCTCTAATGTTGTTCATCTGTCTCCACGCATCCTCTTTCATCTGTCCTTGCGTCACCTGTCACATGTCTGCAAAAGTTTCTCAGTCCCAAGATATTGTTGGACCCATGTCAAACAGTGGTATTATTCTTGAATACAATCAATTCAAGTTGTGCTTGTAAACTCAGTGCTTAAACACATTATGCTTCGTCTTGCTGTCACCTGAACAGTTATGTTTGTCTGTTGCATGCAAACGTGAATATCGACTTAAAGTGATATTCTTGTTGTATATGAAATAATCTGTAGATGCTTCCGTGGGTTCTACATCCAGTTACTCTCTCTGCTGCAAAAAATGTCATATTAGCTGAAAGTGGCGGCCTCGTTAGGCGTCAACTCTCAATGGTCCTCATCTACAAAGTGAGCAGAGCAAACGGCAAATCCAGTTCCAAAAAGCAGCGAATGAAGTTTGTCCTAAAGACGGTGTGGAAGCAAAGCAGGTGTGACGTGAATGTCATGCTCTGCAGCTGCAGAAGATGCTCAGCAATAGACTTCACATCACAAGTCTCCAGAAGTCATTTAGTTTGGAATTTAATGGAAACATCTGTGATGTGTGTAAGTAACGCACATAGCAAGTGAATGGTGTCCTGCCTCTCTTCAGACTGAGGACAGAATCACCCTCTGATAAAATACTGTTCCACTCATCCAGATGCTCCATGAAGCTCAGTGCTCTGCTGCTCCCTATGCGTCTGTGTGCATGTAACAACACGATGTTGCAGTACGAATCTGGACTCCTCTGAACAGACACTCCTTTAGTTTGGTTTCAATACTGTTCTCGACACACTGATTTGGCATTTGCATGCGTGTGCGATGTGGCGCATCCAAAAAAGAAGTGAGTGAATTCAAAGAAACTCCAAAGTTGGCCATTAAAAGTGCGTTCACACAAAGCCCCAGTGAAGATGATAGATGAGGACCGTTGAGGTGGAAATCAGTGACCTGGGTAAAGACATCGTCTGATGCAGCAGAGGAGCTCAGCTGGAGTGTTTGGAAGGGATGGATGGTTCTGAACCCCGTAGTGATTCTTCAGCTCTCTGCTAGTTGTTGACTCACCATAACACCATGTGTGAGCATACGGTAGTGGTAGTGTGTGCTAGCACTGGGCCAGAGACTGTTCCCTCACTGCTGAGCCTGGGTGAGGGACCTGAGCTGTGAGCGTGGGACTCTGTGGATTCAGCTGAGGTGATGTAGGAAGCCACTGCAGCACCAGCTCTGTCTCTATTTCCCAACCTGCTAAATGTGAAAGTGTGTTGGAGTCCAAGAGAAAATGGATCTACTAAATGGACACGTCTGTGTTAGGCCCACAGCTTTAGAAGGAGAACCTGTAGTGGTCTTTAAGTGGATATTCACCAACAGGACGTCACTATGTTCACTCTCTCTGCAGTCTTTGGCTCTTGTCCACCACCTGCACAGTGTTGAAGGTGTCCTGCACTAGTGTGGAGTTTTTACATTTTGCTGTTTGGTGACGTCACTCCCACCGCACAGATGTCATGTGAGGCATGAGACGCGTCTCTCCTCCAGTGAAACTCACCGTTTGCTCTCTTTTTCCTGCAGACGACGACAGTGAACCCATCTTGGGGCTGTGGTTCGAAGAGACTATTTCACCCTCCAAAGACAAAGTTGCTCCTCCTCCTCCACCTCCTCCACCTCCACTGGAGACATCTCCCAGACTGAAGAGTCCCAGCAAACAGAATCCCAGTGAGAATGGGAACATCCTGGCCGGTCGTAAAGACCCTGAGCTGGTGAGGATCAATGCCTCAGGCGGTGTTGTGCTCCAGCCGAGTGCTGAGTAACAAACCTCTGTTCTTGTCATGTGTTCCTGTAGTTTCTGAGTTTAGCCTCCAGCATCCTGAACTTCATCACCACCTCGATGCTGAAGTCCAGGAACAACTTCATCCGTAACTACCTGAGCGTGTCCCTCACAGAGCAGCACATGGCCACGCTGGCCAGCATCATCAAGGACGTGGACAAGGACGTCAAAGGTGCGTCCAGGGAAAGGCTCCTTCCAAGAATGGCTGTCGGCAGAAAGCACTTCCTGCTATGTTTGATGTCCTTCGTTTGTCTCCAGGTTCCTCGGATGAAGTCTTCTCTCTAGCTCTGTATCACTTCAACCATACTCTGGTGACGTCAGACCTTCCATCCCCAGCCCTGCAGGTGACAGCAGTCTCTCCCCGTCACCTGAACTCTCAGATGTCTGTCAGCTTCTCATATGACGTCATTATGTTTTGGTATTTGTGGTCATACTGTTTGTGTCTTGTCATTCCCAGAACACCCTGCTCCAGCAGCTGGGTGTCGCACCCTTCTCAGAGGGCCCCTGGCCTTTGTACATTCACCCTCAGTCGCTGTCGGTGCTCTCCAGACTCCTCCTCATATGGCAGCACAAAGCCAGCGTGCAGGGAGACCCAGACGTGCCTGAGTGCATGAAAGTCTGGGAGAGGTACGGCATCAATCTCCTCTGGCATCCATGCTAGAGGGACCTGCATATATTTTGACCATAAGTGGACCAGGACTTTGGATTTCTGTTATTGCACATTTCCTATTTCCACCTCTTTCCTTTCCTGCTCACAGGTTTTTGGGAACTCTGAAGCAGCACACGATCCAGAGTTGTGTTCACGGGGAAGACGACCTGAACGTGGAACACCTGCAGCTGCTGCTGCTGCTCTTCCACAACCTGTCAGAGCGCGGCCGGCGCTCCGTGCTGGCGCTGGTCACGCAGGCCGTCAGCGAGGTGGCTCAGGCCAGAGAGTCGCAGCTGAAGGCCGTGCCGCTCAACCTGGCGCGCCTCTGCCTGGTCTTTGATTACCTGCTGCGCCACTACTCCAAGGCCCCGCTCTACCTGTTTGAGCAGGTGAAATGGTCATTTCCTACTGCTCTGTCTTAGCCATGGCATCTGTTCTGTTGCTTCGTTTCAGTGCTTGCAAAAACAAATGCAGCTCATCAAAGAATTCTTGATGTAACTGCTATGCTTTCCTCTAGATCGTGCCAAATTGTTTTGAGTTGTTTCAATGGAATGAATATAGTTGCAGCCACAGACAGACCAGCCTTACTCATCCCTGCTATGATTATTATTTCCAGGTGCAGTACAACCTGCTCACTCCTCCCTCCACTGGGCCCGGATCGGTGCAGGAAGGTGGCAAACGCAGCTCTCTCCCACTTTACTACGGATTCAAAGAGGTGGAGGAGAACTGGGCCAAACACTGTTCATCAGGTGAGGAAACCAATGTTTCTCACGCCTACCAGGCCATGACACGGCCAGAGGAAAGGGATGAAAAACAAGGGTTTTAATGAAGATTGTTTGTGACTGTTTATTAGATTCCAATCTTCAGCCCAAGTTCTACTGCGTCCTGTCCCCCGAGGCCTCTGAGGATGACATCAGCAGACTGGACAGCAAGGTGAGGGTTTGACCTACAAAAACGATCCTATAGAAGGATAAAAAAAAAAGCCTTGGAGGTCACTGTGTTCACACAACAATGTCCTGTTGCGCGTGGCAGGTCTTTCCTAAGCTGGTCAGTGGAGCTGTGAAGTATGATGAGCTGTACGCCTGGCTCATCTCCCTCCTGGTCGCAGGCTCTGAGTTTGACACGGCGAGAAGACAGGACAACAAGCCCATCACCCCCATGGTGAGAACACGTCCAATCATCTACTCCCTGAGCTCCAAACCAGCACCCCTGAGCAGCATAAGGAGGCCCAGAGTTACAAGCTGCATGTCTGTCACCCTGCACAGGAGGCGTGTTCCCTGCAGTACTACTTCTTGATATTGTGGAGGATCCTGGGAGTTCTGCCACCCTCCAAAGCCTACATGGAGCAGCTGAAGAATGGCTGCAGTGATCCCAGTGAGAGCGACATCCTCCACACACTGCGCTGGTCTTCCAGGCTCCGGGCAGCAACCTACGTTCATTGGATCAAGGTTTGTTGACACCTGGAAGTTCTTCAGAAACAGATAAAATGCTTGAAAATGTTGCTTCCGGTTGAGGTGTTTTAACAGTCCAGTGTGATGTCTTGGCTTCCTTGTCATCGAGGTGTATTTGTGTTGTCATGTCTGCAGGAACACCTGGTGAAGCAGGGCATGAAAGCAGACCAGGCAGCAACCCTGGTTGAGGTGACGGCCTCCAAGTGCAGCACTGTCAAGTACGATGTGGAGCTGGCAGAGGAATACATTGCCAGACAGGTAATGACGGTAACAGAAGAGTCTCTGACCACCTGTCTTTAGATGATTGTCCAAACCAAACCTTGTTGCTCTGTGTTGCAGATTTCCACCTTCTCCAGCGTCGACCCAAACGTTATCCTTCCACTTCATCAGTTGCCCTCTCTGCAGGCCCTCTATACACTGGATGCGGTTATCTCCAAAGTGCAGGTTTCCCTGGATGAGCATTTGTCCAAGGTTGCCATTGAGGCAGACGGTCACAAGTCGTCTGAGATCACCAAGAACCTCTTGCCTGCCACACTGCAGCTCATTGACGTGTACACAGCGTTTACAAGGTGAGGACAGGCAGCCTGCTTCAGGCTCTAGGTGGTGCTTCATGTGCTTCATGTGTTCAGGCAAAATAAGAATGTGATGAATCAGGGAGGTGAAAAACAGATCAGATCAACAGCAGAAGAAGCACATTTTCAGCATTAGTTCTCCTCCTGAAATGTCCCAGAAGCAGCACTCTGCTCTCCTCGGCTCTGAGAAGAGCTCTGGGAATACGTGACTGGTCTATTTTTGCCAGAAGCAAACTGAGCCAGGCAGGAGGTCGCACAAAGGAACAGCATGTGCAAGTCTGTCAATTTAACAAGTGAAACACGGTCCGCCAATGATAAACAGGCTAAAAACGGACAAAAGGGCCTTCTTTCACCTGACACTGGTACGGGCTCAGTAATCTCAGTGTCCCGTGCTCAAACCTTGAAGGCTGGACCTGTGTGCTGCAGTCTAGTGACTGAGCGCTGCTTGTCATGTTCAGGTCTTACCTACTGATGAACATCCCAGAGGAAGGCGAGAACAAGCTGACGGACGCCAAGCTCCAAGGTTACGCTGCAGTGCTGGCCATCGGCTCCACCCGCTGCAAGGCCAACATGCTCGGTACGTGGCAGCGCCGCCCTGGGCCGCTCTCAGCAGGCGTCCGCTGTCACGTGACTGAAACCTGAGCTTCTCCCTTCCCCAGGTCACAGCATCATGCAGAACCTGCCCTCAGCTGTACAGACCACATGCGAGACCTGGAACAGCATCCACACCAATGAATTCCCTAATATTGGCTCATGGGTATGTTGAGGTGTCTGGTTAAAAAGAGGAAGAATGAATGAAGAGTGTGAAACTGGCTAATCCTGTTGACCACCCTGAAGTATTTGAGTCTTCTGACTGTTCAGACGTGACGTAGCCAGAATCAAATCAAGAGTCCCACACACAAAACCATGCACAATATGTGCATTAACACATCCATGTGTAATTATTTGTTGAATGTGTTCCTTTCTAGCAGAGACGGTATTCTTTCTTATGACATGCTGTCTTAAGGAGGCTTTTGACTCTTTACCTGATTCTTCTGTTTTTCCTGTGCTGCAGCGAAATGCGTTTGCCAACGACACCATTCCGTGCGAGAGCTACATCAGCGGCATCCAGGCCGCTCACCTGGGCACGCTGAGCTGCCAGGCGCTGCCTCTGGCCTCCTCTCTCAAGCACATCCTGCTGTCTCTGGTCCGCCTCACCGGGGACCTCATTGTGTAAGTCCTGCCCAGAGGCGTCCTGGGCTGGCTGCTGGTGTGGAGCAGCCTGTGACCCGGTCTGCGTCTCTGTCTGTCCTCAGCACCGAGGAGCTGAACCCGTCGCAGGTGGTGCGCACGCTGCTGCCGCTGCTGCTGGAGAGCAGCACGGAGAGCGTGGCTGAGATCAGCAGCACGTCTCTGGAGCGCATCCTGGGCCCGGCCGAGTCCGACGCCTTCCTGGCCCGCATCTACGAGCGCCTGGTGACTGGCTGCTACAACATCATCGCCAGTCACTCGGACCCCAACAGGTGCGTTGCTGTGGACAGTGCAGTCCTGATGCTCATAGTCCACAGCCTGTGTAAATACTGCCTGATTGTATCTAGTGACGCGTCTGTGTCTGGAGACCCTTCCACTGACCCTGCCGTCGTGTTTCACAGGGATCCTATTCTCCTAGTGTAGGCTTGTCTTTAGGAACTAGTAACTTTCACTGTTTGGTCGAGTCTCACTGGTCTGATCAAGCTTGGCTCTAATGTTTCAGTGGGTTGGATGAGTCTGTCCTCGAGGAATGTCTCCAGTACCTTGAGAAGCAGCTTGAGAGCAGCCAAGTTCGTAAGGCCATGGAGGAGTTCTTCTCCTTCAGGTACTTCCTCTCACTAACTGGAATTCTTAGTTTCTTGTCAAGTTCCTCGTTTCATTTGTGCTTGTTCTTCACAGCGGGGAGCTTGTCCAGATAATGATGGCGACAGCCAATGAAAATCTGTCAGCAAAGTTTTGCAACCGGGTGCTGAAATTCTTCACCAAGCTCTTCCAGCTCAGTAAGTCTGGGAAGTATTAAAGAAAACCACTCGGCTCAGCTATAATGTTAGTATCAGTTCATGTCTGGTTGTTCTGGAAAGTGTAGAGCTGGGGTCCATGGTGTAGCTCACATCTCATTGAGTTTCCTTCAGTTTGACAGTTTGTTTTAACCTCCTAGCACAGCTAGCAGCACAGCTAGCAGCACAGCTAGCAGCACAGCTAGCAGCACAGCTAGCAGCACAGCTAGCAGCACAGCTAGCAGCACAGCTAGCAGCACAGCTACTTGTGCATTACAGCTTTGCAACAAACCATGCAAAGTTGCCGAGTTAACAGTAGAAACAGCTTTAATATCGGAGTTCCTGAGAATATCATTCCAGCTCAGTGGTCTTCTCATATTTTCTGAATGGAGACGCAAGTAAAAACAAAACCAGACATGAAAACACAACCACGTGTGAGACACGTTACCATTACATCTGAAATGAAACTGCACCAAACACATTATTGCTTTACTGTCTCCAACCTGCTCTCATTCAAAACAATAAGAAATGTGTAAAAAGCTGCTCAGTGAAGGCTGTGAAGGGAAGTAGAGAAGCACTTGATGTGTTTGTGGAACTAGTGCAACTGTCACTGTTTCACTAGATTTTGTGAAAGAAAAGCTATGGTATTAGTGAAATCCATATAACAAACTAACAAATAGACAAACCTGTTTGAAACCATGATCTAAGCTGAGCTCGTCAGAAGTCTGGAGCACTGTAAGTGGCTGATGCATCAAACTGAACCTGTGTGTTTGCCAGCGGAGAAGAGTCCCAACCCCAGCCTGCTGTGTCTGTGCGGCTCCCTGGCCCAGCTGGCCTGCGTGGAGCCGTCCCGGCTGCAGGCCTGGCTCACCCGCATGACGGCCACGCCGCCCAAAGACTCTGAGCAGCTGGAGATCGTTCAGGAGAACCGGCAGCTCCTGCAGCTCCTCACCACTCACATCGTCCGAGACAACAGTCAGGTGGGGGAAGGCGTGTGCACCGTGCTGCTCAGCACGCTCATCCCCATGGCCACGGACATGTTGGCCAACGGAGACGGGACGGGGTTCCCGGAGCTCATGGTCATCATGGCCACGCTGGCCAGCGCCGGCCAGGGGGCCGGACACCTGCAGCTGCACCGGGCGGCCATCGACTGGCTGACCCGATGGTGAGTTCCTCACTGCACCACACAGAGCTGAGGGCCCAGAGCGAGGTCACTGTCAGCCAAACAGACTGTATTCAACAGGTCACCTCAGTAACTGAGCTCACTGCTGGGTTTTCATGCACTGTAAGATACTTTGCCCAGAATAAGCTAAGCTGCACTGTTTTGAATATTCATTTTCTCAACATTTTCCCTGCAGCAAAAAGTATTTGACACAGAAGAATGTTGTGGAGAAAGTGAGCTCAAACATGTCCCAGGGAAAGGTAAGTTCCGATGTTGGTCATTGCACTAGTCCATAGATGCGTGCCTCCACTTCCTCAAAGTGCAGTACACTGAGTCTCTGATCCGCTCCCACCGGTGGACTGGCAGCATGCCAGCATGTTGGAGTGCTCCTGCCACATCATCTCCTACCTGGCCGACGTGATGAACGCGCTGCGGCAGAGCAGCGGCCAGGGCTCCTCCGCCCTGCTGATGGACGGGGAGGAGAAGGCCATGGAGGTGGACTCGGACTGGGTGGAGGAACTGGCTGTGGAGGAGGACGACTCCCAGGCTGAAGACTCTGTGAGATCACACCCTGTTCTGTCTGTTCTTCAGCATCTGTTAATATGCAGTAAAGACTCCTGAACCTAAAAAACAAGCTGGGGATTGAGGGTTGAAGGCAGCAACCTGGAGGGACTGCTCTGCTCTGTTAACAGCCCTAGCCCTTAGAACAGTGTAGAAATCCATCACTTGTCTTTAAGTGCCTTAATAAGACAGTCCATCCTAAGGTTATCCATGTTCTGCAGGATGAAGACTCCCTGTGCAACAAGCTGTGCACCTTCACCATCACTCAGAAGGAGTTCATGAACCAGCACTGGTAATAAAAAGCTTTTTACTCTCTATTTGTCATGTTAAGTTCTTCTCTGAAATCATGTTTGTCTGACAGGAACTGAGGTAAACCTTCTTATATTCAGATCCTACATTCACCAGATTTATAAGGAAAACCTTTTAGCATTTCTGAAATCAGTCATTGTGAGGATGAATGTTATTTTTTAATACAGATCAGAATTCTTCACATTTCTTCTATGGCATCTATTCTATCCTGTCGCTGCTGGTGTCCTGCTACAGTTGTGGTCCTTTTGCTCCCGCAGGTATCACTGTCACACCTGTAAGATGGTGGATGGGGTAGGTGTGTGCACAGTGTGCGCCAAGGTCTGTCACAAAGACCATGAGATCTCCTATGCCAAATATGGCTCTTTCTTCTGTGACTGCGGTGCCAAAGAGGATGGCAGCTGCCAGGTGAGACCGAATACATCAGCTCATCATGGGAAGAGAACAACAGCGGTAACTTTGGCTTGCAAGTCATTCCCCCATTGACTTCATCCAATCATTTCATGTGGTCAGGGTTCTAGCTAGTCCACATTTGTGGCCAGAAGTGAGACGTCATGTTATTTTTGATTTGTCTATTTCTTTACTTTAACTGAAAAGGCCAGTTTCCCCTAGTTAATCTTAGATGACTATGAATGTGCATGCGAAGAGCAAACCATCAACTACATGATATCCTGAGTTTTATTTCTGTTCTAAGTTGTTACCACAGTGGCTCATGGTAGTATTGTTCAGATGGAAACCAAGCATGTGTGCACAGAGTCCAATATGGCAAGACAGGGGGGTGGGGGGGTGGGGGGTAGGGGGGTGGGGGGGGGGGGTCTGGCAACATGGTTGTCACAGGTCTGTCTGCACCAAATTACAGACCAGTAATCGTTCTCATTGAAAATAACCACTTTAATTGGACCACACACACACACACACACACACACACACACACACACACACACACACACACACACACAGCCTCTTTTTTGAGGAATAAAAACTATGATAAAATGATAATCAACCATGGGTTAATGAAAATATGAACTATTCTAGTCCCACAAAGGGCCGATGATCTGATCTTCTCCCTCATCTTAACTCTGAGGTGCCTCCTGCTCACAGACTTGTGCCTCAGTCTGTTGACAGTGTTTTCTCAGACCCTCTGACTGGGGGCTCGGCCTTTCTGGGCTGGTGGGGCTGAGGCAGTTGTCACTCAGCCCCTGCTCATAACCCTGAGCACTTCCCTCTGTCGTAGCAGAGGTGTTTGCGGGGGCTTGTAGACTGTTTGCTTGCTGGGCCTCTGCCCAGAGGTCACAGACAGCTGTCTCACCCTGTGGTGGTCTTTACAGCCCTTCTGCTTGTCTGGGGGAGGAGAGAAGGCATTAGCCTCCCTCCACATTCACAGGCCGTTCTGTGACTCTTTTGAAATGGGGCGAGTATGACCCCCCCCCACCCCCCACCCCCCACCCCCCACGCCACACACCCGCCTACCTTCAGAAACGAATCCCAGGGGATGTTACACGCAGACATTTCCCCTGCTGGGATAAGGCACCTTTCAGGTGTGGCCCATCTGGCTCCCTCCTTGATTTTCTATCACCCTGGTCTGTCATATGCCCTCAGTAAGCAGCACTGACAGCTCCGCTCCTGTGGGGGGGCACCTTTCTACTGCTGTACAGTTGATCATCTTATGAGCCGGCCCTGCACGCCTCCACTAACAGACCTTCCCTCTACTAACTGTGCACCCCACTGTACGGAGGAGGCAGCGTAGTTTACATTTTTGTAGAGGTCTTTGATCTTCCTTCATTCTATTTTTTTTTTGGTCTGCATGCGAACATCAGCGTCTTGTAGCTCGTCTCACTCTTGCGCCTTGTGTGATGCGTCCGCAGGCATTGGTCAAGCGCAGCCCGAGCAGCGGCCTGGGCTCCACGCTGAAAGAGTCGTCAGCGTTCCAGAGCGAGCTGCGAATGCCCGACAGCGCCATCCGCCATCAGAGCTCCTCCCCCTCTGACAAGGGCAAAGTCACCATCTGCGACGGCAAACCCGGTGACGAGGACAGGCCTAAGAAGAGCAGCGTGTGCAAGAGCATCGAAGGCTGCCAGGAAGAGCTGCTCGCACAAGTGGTGAGATGATGGTGTCCTCGGCCCGTCGCCCCCACGCTGCCTCTGCATCCCTCCTGCTCTTCTCAGGCTCTGGCTGCTTGACTCCAGAACAATCTCTGCTGAGATGTTTGGCTTCTGTTGCTTCAGCGACACTAGGCGTTTCCATCGCCCTTGCGGGTCATCGAAACGCCTAAATGTCCAAAAACCTCAAATATCGCAGAAACGTTGTTGCGCTCTCATGAGGTGTTTTTCCGGACGAGCCGACATGCAAGCTTTTTTACTTCTCATTTTTCATATTTGAAAAGTGACTAGTTCGCCTCTATTCGGAACTTGAAATTGACTCCAGGTGTCTAAAAGGCTCTGTGCATGCAGGTCACTTGACCTCCTAACGCGAGCTACGGCTCCGACACAGAACACTTCAGTGGACACGCCTGCAAGTCACCGTTCTACTTAAACTATCACTTTGATGTCGTGGAAAACGACGCCACTGCTACCATTTGCGTTTTGTCAGTGTGCGAGGTGTTTGCTCAGTCTCACAGTCGACCCTCTCTCACCATGTCCCCTCTGAAGATGGCATCGTCCACTGCCGCAGTGATCCTGGAGATGCTCATGTTTCTGATGGAGGCCATCCAGACCAACTTCCAGCAGGCGTCCGCTGTAGGGAGCAGCAGCAGAGCTCAGCAGGCCCTCAACGAGCTGCACACGCAGGACAAGACGGTGGAGATGACCGATCAGCTGATGGTACGAGCACCCGAGCCGCCCGGCCCGGTCAGAGCCCTCGGACCATCACGTTGTCCCTAACCCCCCCCTCCGCCCTGCCAGGTCCCCACGCTGGGCTCCCAGGAAGGAGCCTTTGAGAACGTGAGGATGAACTACAGCGGAGACCAGGGTCAGACCATCCGCCAGCTCATCAGCGCTCACGTCCTGCGCCGCGTGGCCATGTGTGTGCTGTCCTCGCCCCACGGCCGGCGCCAGCACCTCGCCGTCAGCCACGAGAAGGGCAAGGTGAGCGCAGCGCCCTGAACAGGAAGGCCGTTTCCTGGAGCTCCTATCAACAAGTGGGATAGCCGATTCCATTCTGCTTTCACCAAACCACCTTTTTCACCTATGTCTGAGTGAACTGTTGCGTTTTATGTGGGACAGTTGTTGCAGTGTGTTTTTAGGAGTCACTGTCCCCATATGTGATTCTTGTTTTCCTATTTGTTGTCTTGTTTTCTCCAGATCACAGTCCTGCAGCTCTCCACCCTCCTGAAGCAAGCCGACTCCAGCAAGAGGAAGCTGACCCTGACCCGCCTGGCCTCCGCCCCGGTGCCCTTCACCGTCCTCAGTCTGACAGGAAACCCCTGCAACGAGGACTACCTGGCTGTGTGCGGCCTCAAGGTGCCAGCAGGAGCTTCCTGAAGAGCCCCAGGCCCAGAGCTGCTGGGAGTGGCTGGAGTCCTCATGAAGCCTGTTCTCTTTCTCTCCTGATGTGTCCAGGACTGCCACGTGCTGACCTTCAGCAGCACCGGCTCCGTGTCCGACCACCTGGTTCTCCATCCACAACTGGCAACGGGCAACTTCATCATCAAAGCAATCTGGCTGCCGGGCTCGCAGACCGAGCTCGCCATCATCACGGCTGACTTCGTTAAGGTTTGTCGAGAGAGACTGAGCGCGAGCTGTGTCTCGATGCCGGGTCGCCGTCCTCCCCAGGGCCAGTTTGAGCTGCAAGCAGCCTTGCAGCAAAGCCGAGCCGGTCCCAGGCCTCCAAATGTGTCCTTCATGTGGCACAGCTTCACCTAACATATGATGAATGTATTCAACATGGTGGTTTGCAGCTGAAAGGGAGATCTTGTTTTTGAATGGAAGAACGTCTTTCTCAGACTGATTTGAGTGTAACATTTCAGGTTCTTGAACCTCAGCGTTTCTGTTGAACCGAGAAACGTTAAGCATATGTCATCCTTATCAAGGACATTGTATGTCGTGTTATGTGATGAATGTGGTGTATGGTGTTTGTAGCACACTCGCTGCTCCTCAGTGAGTTCCCAGCAGGAATGACCCTCAGCCATGTGCTCCACCCTCAGCCATGTGCTCCACCCTCAGCCATGTGCTCCACTCTGCCATGTGCTCCACCCTCAGCCTTGTGCTCCACCCTCAGCCTTGTGCTCCACCCTCAGCCATGTGCTCCACCCTCAGCCTTGTGCTCCACCCTCAGCCATGTGCTCCACCCTCAGCCATGTGCTCCACCCTCAGCCATGTGCTCCACTCAGCCATGTGCTCCACTCTGCCATGTGCTCCACCCTCAGCCATGTGCTCCACCCTCAGCCTTGTGCTCCACCCTCAGCCATGTGCTCCACCCTCAGCCATGTGCTCCACCCTCAGCCATGTGCTCCACTCAGCCATGTGCTCCACTCAGCCATGTGCTCCACCCTCAGCCATGTGCTCCACTCTCAGCCATGTGCTCCACTCAGCCATGTGCTCCACTCAGCCATGTGCTCCACCCTCAGCCATGTGCTCCACCCTCAGCCTTGTGCTCCACTCAGCCATGTGCTCCACCCTCAGCCATGTGCTCCACCCTCAGCCATGTGCTCCACTCTGCCATGTGCTCCACCCTCAGCCATGTGCTTCACTCTCAGCCTTGTGCTCCACCCTCAGCCATGTGCTCCACCCTCAGCCATGTGCTCCACCCTCAGCCATGTGCTTCACTCTCAGCCATGTGCTCCACCCTCAGCCATGTGCTCCACCCTCAGCCATGTGCTCCACTCAGCCATGTGCTCCACCCTCAGCCATGTGCTCCACTCAATCATGTGCTCCACCCTCAGCCATGTGCTCCACCCTCAGCCATGTGCTTCACTCTCAGCCATGTGCTCCACCCTCAGCCATGTGCTCCACCCTCAGCCTTGTGCTCCACTCTCAGCCTTGTGCTCCACCCTCAGCCATGTGCTCCACCCTCAGCCATGTGCTCCACTCTCAGCCATGTGCTCCACCCTCAGCCATGTGCTCCACTCAGCCATGTGCTCCACCCTCAGCCATGTGCTCCACCCTCAGCCATGTGCTCCACTCAGCCATGTGCTCCACCCTCAGCCTTGTGCTCCACTCAGCCATGTGCTCCACCCTCAGCCTTGTGCTCCACTCAGCCATGTGCTCCACCCTCAGCCTTGTGCTCCACCCTCAGCCAGCACACTGACATGTTGGACGTTAACCAGCTGGTCTCAGCTGAGTCCAGCCTCCATAGGCCTGAAGCCTAGCCTTTGAATTGAGACTCTGCTACTGTCTATGTAACTTAACTGCAGCGCCTCCATGTTTCTTCCCGTCTCTGCAGATTTATGACTTGGCCGTGGATGCCCTGAGTCCCATGTACTACTTCCTGCTCCCGAGCTCCAAGATCCGTGACGCCACCTTCCTCTTCAACGAGGAGGGCAAGAGCGTGATCGCCATCATGTCCTCAGCGGGTTACATGTACACGCAGCTGATGGACGAGTCGAGCAGCGCTCAGCACGGCCCCTTCTACGTCACCAACGTCCTGGAGATAACCCACGAGGACCTGAAGGTCAGGCAGGCAGCGCTGGACGGGACCAGACTCTAGTCTGAGCCTGAAGCTGCTGGATGTGACTGAGCTGAACCTTGTGTGTGTGTGTGTGTGTGTGTGTGTGTGTGTGTGTGACTCCAGGACAGTAACGGGCAGGTGGCTGGAGGAGGAGTGTCTGTGTACTACTCCCACGTCCTGCAGATGCTTTTCTTCAGCTACAGCCAGGGAAAGTCCTTCGCTGCCACCGTGAGCCGCAGCACCACTGAAGTCCAGAGACTCTTCCCCATCAATGTCAAAGGGTACCTCCCCCCCCCCCCCCCCCCCCCCCCACCATGTGTATACAGCAGTAATAATCATGTTCATGTTGCTTGCACACACTTAAGAATGCTTACATGAGCAAATTACATAATGAAAGATAAGTTAAACATTCAAAGTCATTACGAAGAGGTGTTTGTTAGGGGCACTTAAAGCTTTTAGGCCTTTACATCCTTTTAGAAAAGGAATTTCCATCTGTCCTGTACTTGACATCCCTTTCTTTCATCACCTCCTCGTCTCCACCTCAG
Organism: Karalla daura; assembly: GCA_029224185.1. Classification (NCBI taxonomy): domain Eukaryota; kingdom Metazoa; phylum Chordata; class Actinopteri; order Chaetodontiformes; family Leiognathidae; genus Karalla; species Karalla daura. The sequence goes on along the minus strand of CM055193.1, from coordinate 298,591 downwards.
CTCTAACGGAGGCAGCAGTAAGATGTCGCCTGCCTTGTGTCAGTGGTCTGAGGTCATGAACCACCCAGGCCTGGTTTGCTGTGTGCAGCAGACCACAGGCATCCCACTGGTCATCATGGTCAAACCAGACACCTTCCTCATCCAGGAAATCAAGACTCTGCCAGCCAAAGCCAAGGTGAGCTTCACTCATGTGCTGGACCGAGGAGGAAACGTCCCATGCTCCTCATCTCTTCACTCTCCAGCTGTCTTGCTCTCCCTCTCACTTCCTCTTCTGCCCAGATCCAAGACATGGTCGCCATCCGACACACGGCCAGTAACGAGCAGCAGCGCACCACCATGATCCTTCTCTGTGAGGATGGAAGTCTGCGCATCTACATGGCCAACGTGGACAACACCTCCTACTGGCTGCAGCCGTCCCTGCAGCCCAGCTGTGGCATCAGCATCATGAAGCCGGTCCGCAAGCGCAAGGCGGCTGCTACCAGTGAGTTCCAGCAGCCGCGTAGCTCCTCACACCACCACCACCAGCACAACCACCAGCACCTGCAGGAGGGCTGAGCTCCATCCCATCCTACTGTGTTGTATTCTTCCCTCCCAGCCACCCGGGCCTCCAGTCAGGTGACGTTCCCAGTGGATTTCTTCGAGCACAACCAGCAGCTGACGGAGGTGGAGTTTGGAGGCAACGACCTGCTGCAGGTTTACAACGGGCAGCAGATCAAACACAGGCTGAACTCCACAGGGATGTACGTGGCCAACACAAAGGTAGGAACACGTCAGCTGGAAGAGACACTCTGATGTTTTGATACTGCATTGGTGTACGATGTATGACTGTGGTCATGTCTGCTAATATTTGTCCCACTCGGGATGTTTCGCCATCAAAAGGCGTAATTCACAAAGTTTGTGTCATCCTGAGTGTAACGGTTGTTTGTTTACGATGCATATATGGAGTTTACTGCAGTAACTGTGCTGGAAATGACAAGATCCAATAAAAATGCACAATTTGGCCACAACGTTGTTCATATGGACAAACACACACATCCCCTGAGGCTGGGGGCGCTATCCTCACTGTAACACGGCTCATGTCCTGATTGCTGCTGTTTCCCTGCAGCCGGGTGGATTCACAGTGGAGGCAGTGAACAACAACAGCTCCATGGTGATGACAGGGATGCGGGTGCAGGTGGGCACCCAGGCCATAGAGAGAGCTCCGTCCTATGTGGAGGTGTTTGGCCGCACCATGCAGATCAACCTGACCAGAGCTCGCTGGTTCGACTTCCCCTTCACCAGGGAGGAGGCGCTGCAGGCCGACAAGAAGCTCTCCATCTTCAGTAAGAGCAACACGTGTCGCTTTGTGATGTCGAGCAATGTCCGGTGTCGATGCGAGGTTCAGTGTCACTTCATCAAGTCCTCCAGAGTCCCCGCTGTGCCTTCAGAACAGCCTCTGATGAAGTTCTTCTTCCTGTCGCTCTCAAAGTCGGAGCGTCTGTTGACCCAGCCGGAGTCACCATGCTGGATTCCATCAAGATCTACGGGAAAACCAAGGAGCAGTTTGGGTGGCCCGAGGATCCTCCAGAGGACTTCTCGTCCGCCTCCGTCAACAACGTGTGCAGCCCGAACCTCAACCAGGGCAACGGCACGTCAGACGGAGACATCGCCACCCCCACCACCACCAGCGGCAGCGTGCTGGAGAGGTACGAGCTCCCGCCCAGGTCTCAGCTGCTCTGCTCTGCCCAGGTCTCAGCTGCTCTGCTCTGGCCAGAGCTCAGCTGCTCTGCTCTGCCCAGGTCTCAGCTGCTCTGCTCTGCCCAGGTCTCAGCTGCTCTGCTCTGCCCAGGTCTCAGCTGCTCTGCTCTGCCCAGGTCTCAGCTGCTCTGCTCTGGCCAGAGCTCAGCTGCTCTGGCCAGAGCTCAGCTGCTCTGCTCTGCCCAGGTCTCAGCTGCTCTGCTCTGCCCAGGTCTCAGCTGCTCTGGCCAGAGCTCAGCTGCTCTGCTCTGGCCAGAGCAGAGCAGCTGAGCTCTGCCCAGGTCTCAGCTGCTCTGGCCAGAGCAGCTGAGACCTGGGCAGAGCAGAGCAGCTGAGCTCTGCCCAGGTCTCAGCTGCTCTGCTCTGCCCAGGTCTCAGCTGCTCTGGCCAGAGCTCAGCTGCTCTGCTCTGGCCAGAGCTCAGCTGCTCTGCCCAGGTCTCAGCTGTCTGAGGGAGCGTGAGCACTGGTTTCACAAGTGCAGTCAGGGGGGATGACTAACAGGCCATAGGATTTCATGCAGGTGGATTAGCCAAGACATTCCTGTGGTTCTGTAATCTCTGTAACACTGTCTAACACTTGATTCTTTTCTATTCTGCTGCTTTATATATTTATACAAAACTATAAATACGTTAACTATATTGTGCTATTCAGAGTTGTTGCCATGGAAGAAGTAACTTATTCATGGCCCACTCCAGTCTATGAGCAGGAGTTTGGTCTCTCACGATAAGAAGTGTCTTCTCTAGAGTATCTAGTGCATGGCTACTGTGATGTCATCTTTTCTTGCATGCCTCTCTTCTGTTCAACTGAATCATTTAATTTCACTTGTTTCTTTCTGTGATCCTCACACTTTGTTTTTTGTTTCTTTTTTCTTTTGCTCCCAAAAATACAATAAAAAGTTGTGAAACTGAGTCCTTATCAACCTTGGACCGGTTAGTAACTGCCCTTTCTCTGCTTGTTTGTATGGTTTTGTGCATGTGTGCCAGTTTGCGTGTCCATGCTTGAACCTGAAACATGTCATGCACCATTCTTACACTGCTACTACAACATTTCTTTCCTGACACTTCTGCTTGCATTGTTTTGGCATTTAGATTAGCGCAGACTGCGGCAGACTGAGATTTGCTCTGTTAGGATGACCTGTGCGGAGGAGCAGGTGTGATCTTCTCTCTGCTTTCAGGTTGGTCGTCAGCTCCTTGGAGGCTCTGGAAAGCTGCTTTGCGGTCGGTTCGTCCAGTGAAAAGGTGAAGCTGATTGGTGAGCAGCACTGTGGTAGCCTGGCTGGGTGGTGCTGACTGAACGTCTGTCACTCTGCAGGAGAAGAACAAGGCAGCAGCGCTGGAGCTGGCCACTCTGCTGCTGTCCATGCCCACGCCTGCAGGAGTGCAGCAGCAGACCAAGGGGCTGCTCGCCAGCCTGCACACCAGCAGGACCGCCTACCACAACCACAAGGTAGCAGGCAGCCGCATGCACCGGCCTTGTGGCGGGCTGCATGCACACGGTGAGAAGTGTCTCCCGACTCATGTTTCTGCCGTGTCTCCCCAGGACCAGTCTCTGCTCAGCAACGCCGTCCAGTGTCTGAACAGCTGCAGCCGCGAGGGCCGAGAGCTCGACCCCGACGTCTTCCAGAGGCTGGTGATCACCGCTCGCTCCATCGCCATCATGAGGCCCAACAACCTGGTGCACTTCACCGAGTCCAAGTCCCTACACCACGACCCTGGTAAGCATGACACAGACGTGCACTGCTGTTGCTAAATAAACGAATAATGAACCCACTGGTTTGGGAGAAAGCTCATTCACATGTGGTGTGTCTCAAAGACGTGATGGAGGATGGACAAAAACATGTGGATGGAGAAAGCTGCAGTTTCATCACGCAGCTGATGAATAACTTCTGGAAACTCCATGCACTGAAGCCAAAGAACGCCTTCCTGGCCCCGGCGTGCCTGCCTGGTAGGTTGAGACTGTGGGAAGTTGGTCATAGAAGACATTCAGCTTCACAGCTGCACAAACCTGTTGATCCAGTGAGAAAACAAAGGTGAAAGTGTTTCTCCTCGGTGTGATCTCAGGCCTGACTCACGTGGAGGCCACGGTGAACGCCCTGGTGGACATCATCCATGCTTACTGCACATGCGAGCTGGACTACATCAATGTAGCCTCCAAGATCTACATGCAGATGCTACTCTGCCCAGTGAGTCCTTCCTCTCTGTGTTCTCTGCAGGCTTAGTGGGTGTGAGAAGTATTTTAGGGGTTGGGATGATGTTCCTCTGAGGATGGATGCAGTCATGCTGTTGACCTTTCTTCTCAGGACACGGCTGTGAGCTTCGCCTGTAAGCAGGCTCTGATCAGAGTGCTGCGCCCCAGGAACAAACGCCGACATGTGACTCTCCCATCTCCCCCACGCTCCAACACACCCATGGGTACGTTGGCAGACTTTCATTCAAGGCTGCGGGACAGTGTTTGCTGGCGGTCGTGGTCATGGAGTCTGTTCCTCTGAAACTCGTTGGGTTCGTTCACCAGGAGACAAAGATGATGACGACGACGACGATGCAGACGATAAAATGCAGACGTCGGCTCTGACGGGAGGAGAGGAGGGCAGGCAGGAGAGCCAGGAGCAGAGCGAGGTCGACCATGGAGACTTTGAGATGGTGGTGAGTGAAGCATGACGGCGACCTCATGTCTCTGTCCTCCAAAGCCGGACGCATTTGAGTCTCAGTCTGGAATCTGTTCAAACTTGGAAATTGGCAACGGTTCTTCATCCGTGTCCTCCAGTCGGAGTCCATGGTCTTGGAAACCGCAGAGAATGTCAACAATGGGAACCCGACTCCCCTGGAGGCGCTGTTGGCCGGGGCGGAAGGCTTCCCTCCCATGCTGGACATCCCTCCTGACGCAGACGATGAGACTATGGTGGAGCTGGCCATCGCTCTCAGCCTGCAGCAGGATCAGCAAGGTCAGCCACAAGAACATATTCAGGAAAGCAGTTGTTAGCAGAGCCGAGGCTGCTGCAGTCTGCTCAGTGTGATGAGACTGTATTCAGAGGTTTGCAGTAGAATTGATCAAATGTAAGGAATATAGCTGCGTCTTTGCGTGCTGGACATACTGATTAGCATGCGTTGCACTTTCAGGCAGCAGCAGCAGCGCTCTGGGCCTGCAGAGCCTGGGTCTGTCTGGTCAGGCTCCCAGCTCGTCCTCCCTGGATGCCGGGACGCTGTCAGACACCACAGCATCAGGTGAGTCCACCACCGTCCAGGCAGCGTCTGCTCAGCAGGCAGCGTCTGCTCAGCAGGCAGCGTCTGCTCAGCAGGCAGCGTCTGCTCAGCAGGCAGCGTCTGCTTCTGCCTGAGCCAGCTCACCCTGAGACTGTTTCACCCTGAGACTCACCACCTAATCTGCAGACATCCTCCAGATGTGGATTTAGTTCACTGTCAAAACAGTCATGTGCCTGCTTATCCTTTTTTCAATGTGTGCGTCTTATCTTCTAACTTGACGGTACCATCACAGCTGCAGTTTGGAGTGCTGGACGTGCTGCATGATTTGTTTCATTGGTGCAGCAAATGCGACCTCAGATCCTGTATCCTGGCCAGGTGACGTGGTGTATTTGCCGTTACAGCTCTTGCTATGATTTCAGCCCCGGCGTCGGATGATGAGGGCAGCACAGCTGCCACCGACGGCTCCACTCTGCGCACGTCCCCGGCCGAGCACGGCGGCAGCGTGGGCTCCGAGAGCGGAGGCTCCGCCATCGACTCTGTGGCGGGGGAGCACAGCGGTGGGTGACCCTCCACACAGCCTCATACCCCATGCTCTTTGTTTAGCACGCCCAGCACGGAGCGTTCCAACATCTGTTTCTCTCTACCTGCTGATACGGTTATATATGCATCTGTTGCACTTTGCCTAGTCACTGGTAATAATCTAGTAAAACTGAGAGATTATCATGAGCTGGGCCTCAACTCAGGGTCTGAGTGGACTTATAAAGCCTGTCCTAGCTCAAAGCCTCCAAATGCATCACTCATTCGCTGGTTTTAGGAAGACGAGCTGATTCCAGATGTACTCCGCCTGATGACCTGAACTCTTAGTTCTTCTGGTGTGATTTGAGAATCAAGCGACAGATATGTTGAACATGAAGGCACCAAACACATTCCTGCTGAAGTGTGTGACATTTATCATTGATCCAACATCAAGATCATAATATGTTGCACATGATCATAAAGCGTGGTATGATGTGATTGTTATCTCAACTGTTGTTGTTGGCTGGACCTCTGGAGGAGCCTCCACAGACCTGAAGGCCTCAGACCCTGAACTGAGACGCCACTGCAGTGACATGTTGAAGTGAGGGCCAGTCTGCAGCCGGCTCAGTGTGTGTGTGTCTGGGCAGTGTCGGGACGCAGCAGTGCGTACGGCGATGCGGCTGTGGAGGGCCACCCAGCAGGCCCAGGCAGCGTCAGCTCCAGCACCGGAGCCATCAGCACCACCACGGCTCAGCAGGAGGGCGAGGGCTCGGAGGGAGAGGGGGACAACGAGGGAGACATCCACACAAGCAACAGGTCCGAGCCCAGAAAGAGACGCTTCAGGGATGGTTCTCATCAGGATAGCCCACATCTGGAAATGCTGTGACTTTATTCTGTGATCCTACCTCCTGTTCTCTGTCTGTCAGGCTCCACATGGTCCGTCTGATGCTGCTGGAGCGCCTGCTGCTGCACCTGTCGCAGCTCCACAACGTGGGCGGAGTCCAGGCCATCCCGTACATGCAGGTCATCCTCATGTTGACCTCTGACCTGGATGGGGAGGATGAGAAGGACAAGGGCGCCTTGGACGACCTGCTGGCACAGCTCATTGCTGAGCTCGGCATGCACAAGAAGGTCTGTCCACTCTGACCGAGACCTCCAGCTGTCATGGCATTTGTTGACTTGTTCCCAGCAGCTTTCTGTTCTCCTCTTCTGCAGGACGTATCCAAGAAGAACGAGCGTAGCTCCATCAATGAAGTTCACCTGGTCATCATGAGGCTGCTCAGCGTCTTCATGTCAAGAACCAAGTCTGGCTCCAAGTCGTCCTCAGAGGTGCGTTCCCTGTCTGACACTCAGCAGGGCGTCGCTGGGCTCTGACACTGTTCACACGCTGGTACAGCAGGAAAGTGAAGGCTCTTGATTGTGTTGCGGATTACGGCTTCAAGTTCTGGTGGAAGTCAAAAATGTGGTAAATGTGTCAAAATGAACTTTCAGATTCCTGCACATTCTTTGTACAGAAATGTTAGAAGGAAGCTGAGGCGCCACATTCACATGTCGGCCTTTGCTTCCAGACGTATTGGCATTGCACTCGGGTGCTTTTTGTGTGGACTTCTGTGCGGAGCCGTGCTTTGCTCCTCCCGAGTGTGACACTGAGCTGGTGTGCGCTGTACTATATGCCAGGTGCACCCTCTCTCTGTCTTCCAGTCGTCCTCGCTCATCTCCAACGCCACCGCCACCGCCCTGCTGAGCCTGGGTGCCATTGACTACTGTCTCCACGTCCTCAAATCCCTCCTGGAGTTCTGGAAGAGCCAGCAGGGGGAGGAGGAGCTGGTGGCCACCAGCCAGCTGCTGCGGCCTCACACCGCGTCCTCCCCCCCGGACATGAGCCCGTTCTTCCTGCGTCAGTACGTCAAGGTAACCCCCAGCGAGGCAGCGCCTCCTCAGGCCGACCGCCTCCTCGGGCCGACCGCCTCCTCGGGCCGACCGCCTCCTCGGGCCGACCGCCTCCTGCGGTGTCTTGCTGACTGCTGCTGCTCCTCTCAGGGACACGCTGCGGATGTGTTTGAAGCCTACTCCCAGCTGCTGACGGAGATGGTGCTGCGGCTGCCCTACCAGATCAAGAAGATCGCCGACACCAACCCCCGCATCCCCCCGCCCGTCTTCGACCATTCCTGGTTCTACTATCTGTCGGAGGTGAGGGTGGAGCCCCTCGACCCTTGAAAAGCATCAGAAAGTCTTCATGAGTTATTCCATTTTGTGATGGTTGGCTGTGCTCTATGGGTTAAACTGCAGCTGTCTAGAGAGTTAAAGATGTGCTGCTACAGTGTTAAAAGGTGTTAAAGTTAACTGAAGGCGTCCTGCACATTCTCTCTAATCCTGTCCCCTCCCCTCCGCAGTATTTGATGATTCAGCAGACGCCGTTTGTCAGGAGACAGGTCAGGAAGCTGCTGCTGTTCATCTGCGGCTCCAAGGAGAAGTATCGCCAGCTGCGAGACCTCCACACGCTGGACTCCCACGTTCGCAGCATCAAGAAGCTGCTGGAGGAGCAGGGCATCTTCCTGAGGGCGGGGGTGGTGACGGCCACGTCGGGCTCCGCTCTGCAGTACGACACGCTCATCAGCCTGGTCAGTGTCCTCAGAGGCCGCTCAGAGCAGCCTCGGAGCCTCATCAGCTCATGGGCCCCTTCAGCAGCTTCTCTGCTCCTAACCTGCCTCTCTCTGCTCAGATGGAACACCTGAAAGCGTGTGCAGAGATCGCCACTCAGAGGACCATCAATTGGCAGAAGTTCTGCATGAAGGACGACTGTGAGTGGCCGAGATCAGGAACTGTGACAGAAACCTCAGAGGCCGGCCAGACTAACGCTGCCCTCTCCTCTGTCCAGCCGTGCTCTACTTCCTGCTGCAGGTCAGCTTCCTGGTCGACGAGGGAGTTTCTCCAGTGCTCCTGCAGCTGCTCTCCTGTGCTCTGTGTGGCAGCAAAGTGCTAGCGAGCTCCTCTTCCTCCTCTTCATCGTTCTCTGGAGGAGGATCTGGCAGTGCTGGACAGACTGGGGCTTCTCAGTCCTCTCAGAGCAAATCCTCCAGCAAGAAGAGCAAGAAGGAGGACAAGGAGAAAGACAAAGAGGGTGAGGCAGGGACACAGTTATTTTCAATGCTGATTCTGGCTTCACTTTCAGATTCCTAATTTAGATTCCATTGAGATGGGGGGGGGGGGGGGGGGTCTGAAGTAAAAATATTGTTGTTTTGACAACCCAAAGTGTTTATTCCTGAACTTTCAGTAGAAGTAAGATTCAAATGAAAGTGAACTCAGTGCAGAGCAACACTTCCATCACACCAGCCCTCCGCTCCAGAGGCTGGAGATGAATGACCTCCAGCAGGTCAAGTTGAGAAAGATGAGCATCTCTGTCTGTTCTGGTCCTGTACGGGATCTCTCTGGGCAGATAGTGGAGAACACTGACTGGGGATGAGGAGGCTGCACACACACAGACATACCACCTCCCACCACCAGGGGGCAGCTTGATGTCACCAACTGCATCTCTTTGTCATATCAGATTCCAGAAACATTCATAGATGCGACCAATCAGCTGAACCCAAATTCAGTTATCAGGGACCCGGAGCTGTTTGTTCTCTACTCTGTTCTGATTTGGAGCCAGGTTTTGGTTCTTCACCTGAACCCTCTGATATCTGAGTGTGACGTCTGGATCTCTGACTGTCTGTGTGGGCTCACGCCAGGTGATGGTGTCGGCAGCCAGGAGGACCAGCTGTGCATGGCTCTGGTCAGTCAACTCAACAAGTTTGCAGACAAAGAGACTCTCATCCAGTTCCTGCGCTGCTTCCTCCTGGAGTCCAACTCCTCGGCTGTCCGCTGGCAGGCGCACTGCCTGGCTCTGCACATCTACAGGTGCTGAGGCCGGCACACACTCTCTCACTGAACGTGACTCCTGTGACTACAGTTCTAGAAGATGATCTATCAGTTAACTGAAAGCGTGAGGGAATGAGTTAAGCAGTGAACGTCTCCTGGGCCTCTCAACGTGTGCCTCTCTGCAGGAACTCCAGTAAATCCCAGCAGGAGCTGCTCCTGGAGCTGACCTGGGCCATCTGGCCGGAGCTGCCTGCGTACGGTCGCAAAGCTGCTCAGTTCGTCGACCTGCTCGGATACTTCTCACTCAAAACGCCTCAAACGGAGAAGAAGGTTGGTCTCGCCGCCTGCGGTTGGACTGCTTTTAGTCTGTCTGTTATTGCCTCTAAATGCTCTTCCTGTGCATGTCCAGTTGAAGGAGTACTCCCAGAAGGCTGTGGAGATCCTCAGGGCACAGAACCACATCCTGACAAATCACCCCAACTCCAACATCTACAAGTACGACTGTGATCATGTCATGCAAACAAATGCACTTTTGCCCCCAAACGTGTGTGGTGACCTGGTGTTTTCTGCCGCAGCACTCTGTCAGGCCTGGTGGAGTTTGATGGCTTTTATCTGGAGAGTGACCCCTGCTTGGTGTGCAACAACCCAGAAGTTCCCTTCTCAGTAAGCACAACTCAATCTGTCATCTCTGTCTACTGTGGAGAAGAGGAAGCTGTTACCTGCACGTACAAACACAACGTGCAAACCTCCAGTCAATAGATGAAAGTATTGAATGTAATCTCTCTGCCATTGAAGCAGAATAACGCATTTGTTCTGTCAGGAATGAATTCTGTCAGGCTTTAGACCCGAAACTGATCATTGTTCCTACTGTTTGTGGAGCTGCAGCTCTCTCCTCGTCTCTTCTGTCTATTTATGGCGGCTCTGTCCCATCGTGCTGGTATGAACACAGTTGTTGCTTTGACTCCTCCTCCAGAATATCAAACTGTCGTCCATCAAAGTGGACACCCGCTACACCACCACGCAGCAGGTGGTCAAGCTGATCGGCAGCCACACCATCAGCAAGGTCACGGTCAAGATCGGTGACCTCAAACGCACCAAAATGGTCCGAACCATCAACCTGTACTACAACAACAGGACTGTGCAGGCCATCGTGGAGCTGAAGAACAAGTACGTCTCTCCCCCCCCCCCCCCCTGCTCTCTCGCCCCTCATGCTCGTTTACCTTGTAGATTTCCCAGAGTCCAGGCACCAAGCATTAAGCCGGATGTGTTTGCTCGTCAGGCCCGCTCGTTGGCACAAAGCCAAGAAGGTCCAGCTCACCCCCGGGCAGACGGAGGTGAAGATCGACCTGCCTCTGCCCATCGTGGCCTCCAACCTGATGATTGAGTTCTCAGACTTCTACGAGAACTACCAGGCGTCCACCGAGACGCTGCAGTGTCCACGCTGCAGCGCGTCCGTCCCCGCCAACCCCGGCGTGTGTGGAAACTGTGGAGAGAACGTCTACCAGTGTCATAAGTGCAGGTGAGCTCACCGCTGGCCTCGGGGACTTCAGGTGAGGTGGAGATGCCTCGAGGCCAATCATCTTCATGGTCGAGCCTCTTGATCTTCTTCCATCTGTGGGAGGAGCCATGTCAAATTTAGCCAAAGGTGTTCCGGATAGAGATCACTTGTTGAACCTTTGATCACTTGTGAAAGCACAAATATGCCGATCGGTTGTAATCGACGTATGTGTAGATTGTAGTCCATGTGTCATTCAGTCGTAATCACCAGATGGATGAGGCGTTTTCATGTTGTTGTAACTGTGGCGGCTCTCAGGTCCATCAACTACGATGAGAAGGATCCCTTCCTGTGCAACGCCTGCGGCTTCTGCAAATACGCACGCTTTGACTTCATGCTTTATGCAAAACCCTGCTGTGCTGTGGATCCCATCGAGAATGAAGAAGACAGGAAGAAGGTGAACGCTCCTCGAACTATGTCGTGTCTGTAGAGCAGCACTTTTCAACAGTTTTCTGATATTATCTAAACCAAACAGTGAATCGATGAATCAAGGACACATTCCACAGATGAATCAACCACAGTCATTGTTGGATCTAGTGGGGTTTGCCCTTTCAGTCTTGCCTGTCCCTACGTTTTTAGCAGAGTTGATCAGTTGACAGCTTCTCTCCCTCCTACCTGTAGCTCTAACTCTTTCCCTCTGTCCTGTGCAGGCTGTGACCAACATCAACACCCTGCTGGACAAAGCAGACCGTGTGTACCACCAGCTCATGGGCCACCGGCCGCAGCTGGAGAGCCTGCTGTCTAAAGTCAACGAGGCGGCGCCAGAGAAACCGCAGGTCAGTCTTAACGCTGGACGTTGTCATGGAGACAGGGCGATGGCGGCCTGAGTAACGCGCCTGTGCCGTCCCCAGGACGACAGCGGAGCAGGGGCGGGCCTCGGGACGTCCTCGGCCAACGTCAACAGATACATCCAGCAGCTGGCGCAGGAGTACAGCGGGGACTGCAAGACGTCCTTCGACGAGCTGTCCAAGATCATTCAGGTGGGAGGGAGACCCAGCAGCCCAACCTCACTCACCCGCTCGCTTCAAGCTCTGGCCCATGCTGTGGCCACAGTCATATCTTCAAAGCTTCGCCTTTGGTTTTGATCTGTTCTTTGGAGCCTCGTCGCTTCCCAGCTCGTCTACGATCTGTCGGATGATTTCAGATTACAAACTAGAACCAGAAGTTAAAGATGTGCTGCTGGTTACAGCTTGAAATGGAGACCAGGTCCTAAAGTTTTGTTTGGAAGGTCTTCGAGAAGTCTTCAAAAGGAGATGAAATAAACTTCAGGATTCCTCCAGAATCCCTGATTTTGGCACATGTAGTTTCTTTTGGCCCTCACATGTGACTCTTCCTCTCTCCCCCCTCACAGAAAGTCCTGGCGTCCCGTAAGGAGCTGCTGGAGTACGACCTGCAGCAGAGAGAGGCTGCCACCAAGTCGTCCCGCAGCAGCAGCAGCCACCAGCCCACCTTCACGGCCAGCCAGTACCGAGCGCTGTCCGTGCTGGGCTGCGGGCACACCTCCTCCACCAAGTGCTACGGCTGTGCCTCGGCAGTCACGGGGCACTGCATCACGCTGCTCCGGGCTCTGGCCACCAACCCGGCGCTCCGGCAGATCCTGGTCCTCCAGGGCCTCATCAGGGAGCTGTTTGAGTACAACCTGAGGAGGGGGACGGCCGCCATGAGGGAGGAGGTCCGACAGCTCGTCTGTCTCCTCACCAGGTACGGTCCTGCTCTGTCTGGAGGCAGCGCAAAGCGCAGAGATGGTGGATGTAGACACACACAGAAATCTGTCCTTTAAACCGAGTCCAGGCATCAAGAACACCGTTAAAATTCATATGCAGGCATTTAAAAAACGTCTGAAACGCCACAAAGCAAATGCTTTTTGAGTGCTTAAGTGGATCAATGGATGCTTGAAGGAGCTGTCGCTGCAGCTCTGTGTGCATGCTGAGTGAACATGGTGTCTGCTGCAGGGATCACCCTGAAGCCACTCAGCAGATGAACGACCTCATCATCGCCAAGGTGTCGGCCGCTCTCAAAGGCCACTGGGCCAATCCTGACCTGGTACGTCCTCCACGCCTCCCGCTCACTGCGCTACCACACCGTGTCCTGCCTCTGCTGTCAACCTGACGCCTCTGTGTCTGCAGGTCAGCAACCTGCAGTACGAGATGCTGCTGCTGACAGACTCCATCTCCAAGGAAGGAGGATGCTGGGAGCTACGGCTGCGCTGTGGTGAGTCCGGTCAACCAGAAATGTCAAACTATGGGATTTTAACCAGGTTAAGACCAAAGCAGTCAATCAGTCCTTTGGTGCTTGTTGTATTTGCAGCCCTCAGTCTGTTCCTGATGTCAGTGAATATCAAGACGCCCGTGGTGGTGGAGAACATCACTCTCATGTGCCTGAGGATCCTGCAGAAGCTGATCAAACCTCCTGCTCCCACCAGCAAGAAGAACAAGGTCAGCTCCAGCTCCTGCTCCTGCTCCTGCTCCTGCTCCTGCTCCTGCTCCTGCTCCTGCTCCTGCTCCTGCTCCTGCTCCTGCTCCTGCTCCTGCTCAGGAAGTTAAAGCTCCTCATTCTGTGTCTGATGATGACCACCTCTGGCTGTTTCCTGGTTGTAGGACGCTGCTATCGAGTCTCTGACCACAGTCCGACCCTACAGCAATGAAATCCACGCCCAGGCTCAGCTGTGGCTCAAGAAAGATCCCAAAGCATCGTACGAGGCCTGGAAGAAGTGTCTCCCAGCCAGAGGTTGGTTGTGTTTCCACAGTGTGCCAGTGCAGCTATGTGGGTCTGCACAGATGGGTTTACATGCTGAGTGTTGATAACCACAGGTCAGGAGGCGGTGTCGAAGCCTCAGGGGAAGGCGGAGCTGCGCAGACAGTATCTGCTGGAGAAGTATGTGTGGAAGTGGAAGCAGTTCATGAGGTCCAGGAAGGGAGAAGGTCTGTTCCCTCGCCTGCTCAAACTGAGCCACAACAACTGGCTGCGACAGGTAGCGGACTCATACAACCCTTCAAAGTGTCTGAGCAGAGGTGAAAGCAGCCCCCGTCCTCACTCAGGCTCCCTGTTGCAGGTCCTCTTCACTCCGGCCACTCAGGCTGCCAGACAGGCGGCCTGCACCATCGTGGAGGCTCTGACCACCATCCCCAGCCGCAAGCAGCAGGTGCTGGACCTGCTCACCAGGTCCGAGCCTCAGACTGCAGCTCAGCACACATGACCTGCTCCCACCCTGGACGACTTTCACTCGTTGTATTCATTTCCTCTCGTTTCAGTTACCTGGACGAGCTGAGCGTGGCAGGAGAATGTGCGGTGGAGTATCTGGGTCTGTACCAGAAGCTGATCAAGCCCACTCACTGGAAGGTCTACCTGGCAGCACGGGGGGTCCTGCCCTACATCGGGAACCTCATCACCAAGGTGACGGTGCCTTCATGGAGGCTCTGGACTAACTCCTCATTTCTTTTTATCAATATGCCAAATAAAACTGGACATTTTCATTTTCAGGAGATCGCCAACCTGCTGGCTCTGGAGGAGGCCACGCTGAGCACCGACCTGCAGCAGGGCTACGCCCTCAAGAGCCTGACAGGTGCTGGAGCTGCTGCTCCCCCCGGGCTCAGGCCTGAGAGTGCTTCTGGGGCCGTTTCCACATGCTGAGCTGGTGTGTGTGTGTGTGTGTGTGTGTGTGTGTGTGTGTGTGTGTGTGTGTGTGTGTGCAGGGCTGCTCTCGTCCTTCGTGGAGGTGGAGTCCATTAAGAGACACTTCAAGAGCCGCCTGGTGGGGACGGTGCTCAACGGCTACCTGTGTCTGAGGAAGCTGGTGGTGCAGCGCACCAAGCTCATCGACGAGACGCAGGACATGCTGCTGGAGATGCTGGAGGACATGACCACAGGTCTGCAGAGCCTCCCTCCTCCCCCCCCCCCCCCCCTCCCTCCCTCCCCCCCTCCCTCCCTCCCCCCTCCCCCCCTCCCTCCCCCCCTCCCTCCCTCCCTCCCTCCCTCCCTCCCTCCCTCCCAGCACCCCACCCGTCCCAGTCTGAGCCCTCCTCACATGTTCACACATTCAGCTCACAAGAAAGATGCAGGAGAAATCTGTACATCTGTATCTATTACTCCATTCATCCTACAGGATTTATTATCTGTGTACATGATTGTCCATCCTGGCACCCTAACGTTCCATAAGCAGTCAATCAGTATTGATAGTGTTGATCAGTCTTGACAGTGTTGATCAGTATTGATAGTGTTGATCAGTATTGACAGTGTTGATCAGTATTGTTAGTGTTGATCAGTACTGACAGAGTTGATCAGTATTGATAGTGTTGATCAGTATTGACAGTGTTGATCAGTATTGACAGTGTTGATCAGTGTTGTTAGTGTTGATCAGTATTGTTAGTGTTGATCAGTATTGACAGTGTTGATCAGTATTGACAGTGTTGATCAGTGTTGATCAGTATTGTTAGTGTTGATCAGTATTGTTAGTGTTGATCAGTATTGACAGTGTTTATCAGTATTGTTAGTGTTGATCAGTACTGACAGAGTTGATCAGTGTTGATAGTGTTGATCAGTATTGACAGTGTTGATCAGTATTGACAGTGTTGATCAGTATTGTTAGTGTTGATCAGTATTGTTAGTATTGACAGTGTTGATCAGTATTGATAGTGTTGATCAGTATTGACAGTGTTGATCAGTATTGACAGTGTTGATCAGTATTGATTGTGTTGATCAGTATTGTTAGTGTTGATCAGTATTGTTAGTCTTGATCAGTATTGACAGTGTTGATCAGTATTGACAGTGTTGATCAGTATTGTTAGTGTTGATCAGTATTGTTAGTGTTGATCAGTATTGACAGTGTTGATCAGTATTGATAGTGTTGATCAGTATTGATAGTGTTGATCAGTATTGACAGTGTTGATCAGTATTGATAGTGTTGATCAGTATTGTTAGTCTTGATCAGTATTGACAGTGTTGATCAGTATTGACAGTGTTGATCAGTATTGATAGTGTTGATCAGTGTTGATCAGTATTGTTAGTGTTGATCAGTATTGTTAGTGTTGATCAGTATTGACAGTGTTTATCAGTATTGTTAGTGTTGATCAGTACTGACAGAGTTGATCAGTATTGATAGTGTTGATCAGTATTGACAGTGTTGATCAGTATTGACAGTGTTGATCAGTATTGTTAGTGTTGATCAGTATTGATAGTGTTGATCAGTATTGACAGTGTTGATCAGTATTGATAGTGTTGATCAGTATTGTTAGTCTTGATCAGTATTGACAGTGTTGATCAGTATTGTTAGTCTTGATCAGTATTGTTAGTGTTGATCAGTATTGACAGTGTTGATCAGTATTGACAGTGTTGATCAGTATTGATAGTGTTGATCAGTATTGACAGTGTTGATCAGTATTGACAGAGTTGATCAGTATTGATAGTGTTGATCAGTATTGACAGTGTTGATCAGTATTGACAGTGTTGATCAGTATTGTTAGTGTTGATCAGTATTGTTAGTATTGACAGTGTTGATCAGTATTGATAGTGTTGATCAGTATTGACAGTGTTGATCAGTATTGATTGTGTTGATCAGTATTGTTAGTGTTGATCAGTATTGTTAGTCTTGATCAGTATTGACAGTGTTGATCAGTATTGACAGTGTTGATCAGTATTGATAGTGTTGATCAGTATTGTTAGTGTTGATCAGTATTGACAGTGTTGATCAGTATTATTAGTCTTGAGCAGTATTGACAGTGTTGATCAGTATTGACAGTGTTGATCAGTATTGATAGTGTTGATCAGTGTTGATCAGTATTGTTAGTGTTGATCAGTATTGTTAGTGTTGATCAGTATTGACAGTTTTTATCAGTATTGTTAGTGTTGATCAGTACTGACAGAGTTGATCAGTATTGATAGTGTTGATCAGTATTGACAGTGTTGATCAGTATTGACAGTGTTGATCAGTATTGTTAGTGTTGATCAGTATTGATAGTGTTGATCAGTATTGACAGTGTTGATCAGTATTGATAGTGTTGATCAGTATTGTTAGTCTTGATCAGTATTGACAGTGTTGATCAGTATTGTTAGTCTTGATCAGTATTGTTAGTGTTGATCAGTATTGACAGTGTTGATCAGTATTGACAGTGTTGATCAGTATTGATAGTGTTGATCAGTATTGACAGTGTTGATCAGTATTGACAGTGTTGATCAGTATTGTTAGTGTTGATCAGTATTGATAGTGTTGATCAGTATTGACAGTGTTGATCAGTATTGATAGTGTTGATCAGTATTGTTAGTCTTGATCAGTATTGACAGTGTTGATCAGTATTGTTAGTCTTGATCAGTATTGTTAGTGTTGATCAGTATTGACAGTGTTGATCAGTATTGATAGTGTTGATCAGTATTGACAGTGTTGATCAGTATTGACAGTGATGATCAGTATTGATAGTGTTGATCAGTATTGACAGTGTTGATCAGTATTGACAGTGTTGATCAGTATTGATAGTGTTGATCAGTGATCAGCTCCTCTGTCTGTGTTCTCCAGGGACTGAGTCTGAGACCAAAGCCTTCATGGCCGTGTGCATCGAGACAGCCAAGCGCTACAACCTGGACGACTACAGGACTCCAGTGTTCATCTTTGAGAGGCTGTGCAGCATCATCTACCCTGTGAGCCTCTGTTTATACTGCAGGCACGGGCTGCAGCTGTGAACCGGTCTTCATCCAGGTGTCTGATCTCCTCCTCCGTGTGCAGGAGGAGAACGAGGTGACGGAGTTCTTCGTGACCCTGGAGAAGGACCCTCAGCAGGAGGACTTCCTGCAGGGCCGCATGCCTGGCAACCCGTACAGCAGCAACGAGCCGGGCATCGGGCCCCTGATGAGAGACATCAAGAACAAGATCTGTCAGGACTGTGACCTGGTGGCGCTGCTGGAGGACGACAGCGGCATGGAGGTACACAGCGGCCCGCTCTGCTTCCCTGGCTGTGAGGTGGGCTAGAGGCTCATCGTCTGCAGTAAGTAAACCTGCTGCTGCTCTGTCTCCAGCTCCTGGTCAACAACAAGATCATCAGTCTGGATCTGTCAGTGGCCGAGGTCTACAAGAAGGTCTGGTGCCCCACCAACGAGGTGAGAGCGCTCCGACTAAAAATCCTTCCAGAACCTTTCAGTGTATTCCATCATTAGAAATGAGACTCACAAAGCTTCTTCCAGGGTGAGCCGATGAGAATCATCTATCGGATGAGAGGTCTGCTGGGAGACGCCACAGAGGAGTTCATCGAATCACTGGACTCCACCACAGGTCAGAGTCCTGGAGCTCTCCAGTCTGTGTCTAGAGCTGGATGAAGTAGAGCTGTGTTAACTGTTGACACACATCACATCTGAGGGACGGTGTTTCACCCTCTCACAGATGAAGAGGAGGATGATGAGGAGGTGTACAAGATGGCAGGAGTGATGGCACAGTGTGGAGGTCTGGAGTGTATGCTCAACCGTCTGTCTGGGATCAAAGACTTCAAACAAGGACGACATCTGCTCACTGTAAGACGACCTGCAGAGCTGCCTCTGAAGCAAGAGGCTGTTACCTGTCGATGTCTTGACTCAGGGCGGTCTGTTCCCCTGCAGGTTCTGCTGAAGTTGTTCAGCTACTGTGTCAAGGTGAAGATCAACAGGCAGCAGCTGGTCAAACCAGAGATGAACACGCTCAACGTCATGCTGGGGACTCTGAACCTGGTGAGTGCTTAACCTCAGAGCGGAGAGCAGGCCTGATGCAACAGGCTGTCATGAAGCTGCTCTCCCTGACCTTTGACCTGCGTCTCCTCCAGGCTTTAGTAGCAGAACAGGAGAGCAAGGACAGCGGAGGAGCCTCCATCGCAGAGCAAGTCCTCAGCATCATGGAGATCATTCTGGACGAGGCCAACGCAGAGATCTCCGAGGACAAAGTAAGAAGCTGGAGCAGCTTTACAGCCTCAGATATAGTGACAGACATATTCAGAGGTGTTTGCTCTGGTAGAAACTGTTTGTTTTGTACACTTAACTAATGCACGTCCCAATAGAAACGCGAACCTTTTAAGGAGGTTTTCATCCACAGCTCCAAACACTGAATATCTTCTCAGGCTTTCTCTTCTTTCATCTGCTCAGCCACAGCTTGACTCGAGGTGCCGTTTCACAGTTTATGAGTCTAGATGAAGGAACATTTCATCAGTATCAAACCCAAAACCAGAACTAGCAGGTTAAGACTAAAGGCACAAATAGGAAGGCGTGAAGACGTGCCCCGGCGGTCTGCTTTGGTCTGAGAGGAGGCGTGCTGCTGATGTTCCAGGGGAACCTGCTGCTGACCGGGGACAAAGACCAGCTGGTGATGCTGCTGGACCAGATCAACACGCCGTTCGTCCGCTCCAACCCCAGCGTGCTGCAGGGCCTGCTCCGCATCATCCCCTACCTGTCCTTCGGGGAGCTGGAGAAGATGCGGATCCTGGTGGAGCGCTTCAAACCCTGCTGCAGCTTCGACAAGTGGGAGTCACTTGCTGGCACCATCACGCCTTGAATGCTCCTTCAGAGGTGATGCTCCTCTCAATGCTCCTCTGTTGTCTCTGCGCAGGTACGACGAGGAGCACAGTGCGGACGACAAAGTGTTCCTGGATTGTTTCTGTAAGATCGCTGCTGGGATCAAAAACAACAGCAACGGGCATCAGCTGAAAGATCTGATCCTCCAGAAAGGAATCACGCAGAGCGCTCTGGACTACATGAAGAAACATATCCCCAACGCCAAAAAGTAGGTCTGCCACACCTACTCGCACCCTCCGGCTCTGCACCAGCTGCTTGACCTCTGTCTCCGTCTGTCCTCAGTCTGGACGCAGACGTCTGGAAGAAGTTCCTGTCCAGACCGGCTCTGCCCTTCATCCTGCGCCTGCTCCGTGGCCTGGCCACGCAGCACCCCCCCCACACAGGTAGCTGTCTCCTCCTCCTCCTCCTCACATAGCAAAGGTCTCCATGCTCCAGTAGAGCACTAGGACTAGGGGCTGGAGTAGATGGTTGGTCGAGGTCCCTTCACAGTTTCAGCTCAACACATTTAACAGGAAACAATGAGACAGCAGGTTAACAGGAAGGAGTAGATGTCCATTCACAGCCTGTCTCACTAGAAGCTCCAGCCAGCTCACAGCAGGCTGCCTTTACTGTGACCTGCTCTCACACTCCACCTCAGAACACACAACACGTGTTCATGAAGGCAGAAGACTCATGTCTCTGCTGTCTCTGCTGTCTCATGTCTCTGCTGTCTCTGCTGTCTCATGTCTCTGCTGTCTCTGCTGTCTCTGCTGTCTCATGTCTCTGCTGTCTCTGCTGTCTCATGTCTCTGCTGTCTCATGTCTCTGCTGTCTCTCATGTCTCTGCTGTCTCATGTCTCTGCTGTCTCTGCTGTCTCATGTCTCTGCTGTCTCTGCTGTCTCTCATGTCTCTGCTGTCTCATGTCTCTGCTGTCTCTGCTGTCTCATGTCTCTGCTGTCTCTCATGTCTCTGCTGTCTCTGCTGTCTCTGCTGTCTCTGCTGTGTCATGTCTCTGCTGTCTCTGCTGTCTCTGCTGTCTCATGTCTCTGCTGTCTCATGTCTCTGCTGTCTCTGCTGTCTCTCATGTCTCTGCTGTCTCATGTCTCTGCTGTCTCTGCTGTCTCATGTCTCTGCTGTCTCTGCTGTCTCATGTCTCTGCTGTCTCTCATGTCTCTGCTGTCTCTGCTGTCTCTCATGTCTCTCATGTCTCTGCTGTCTCTGCTGTCTCTCATGTCTCTGCTGTCTCTGCTGTCTCTCATGTCTCTGCTGTCTCTGCTGTCTCATGTCTCTGCTGTCTCATGTCTCTGCTGTCTCTGCTGTCTCTCATGTCTCTGCTGTCTCATGTCTCTGCTGTCTCATGTCTCTGCTGTCTCTGCTGTCTCTCATGTCTCTGCTGTCTCATGTCTCTGCTGTCTCTGCTGTCTCATGTCTCTGCTGTCTCTCATGTCTCTGCTGTCTCTGCTGTCTCTGCTGTCTCTGCTGTGTCATGTCTCTGCTGTCTCTGCTGTCTCTGCTGTCTCATGTCTCTGCTGTCTCATGTCTCTGCTGTCTCTGCTGTCTCTCATGTCTCTGCTGTCTCATGTCTCTGCTGTCTCTGCTGTCTCATGTCTCTGCTGTCTCTGCTGTCTCATGTCTCTGCTGTCTCTCATGTCTCTGCTGTCTCTGCTGTCTCTCATGTCTCTCATGTCTCTGCTGTCTCTGCTGTCTCTCATGTCTCTGCTGTCTCTG